>MVGT01002091.1:144800-206934 GCA_002174775.1 Macleaya cordata | reverse complement strand
GGTCGCCGGTCGCCGGAGTGATGAAGTCGACCGTTAATGATTTTTAGATATGGGATATATTTGGAATAAAATATTTTTAAAGGTTAGTATTGTCTTTTTAAAAACTAAGGACTAAATTCACAAATGTTTTTAATCCAAGGGATTAAAAACATAAGGGTTATAAAAATAGGGACTAAAATCACAAAACCCCATTTATTAAAGAGAAGAGATGGAGATATGATTAATCCAATAGTATAAATAAGGGTAAAAGTATCAAAAAGTCATAATTTATTAACCCTTCACCCCCACCCCATGAAACCACCGTTCACCTGAGTAAGAACACAATGGACTCAACACCGCCGCCACCTACAATCATACCACCACCACCACCACCACCACCACCACCAAATCAGTCGCAATTCATCCAAAAAATCGTTTCCATTCTCATCAGCTCTAATAATAAAACCTCTCTTAAACCTCTCACTCAATACATCCCTCACCTCACCCCATCTCTCATCCCCTTCATTCTCTCTTCCCCAACTCTCTCCTCTCGTCCCACCACCCTCCTCTCCTTCTTCAAATGGTGTCAATCTCACCTCCCTCACTTCACCCACAACACCAATTCCCTCCCTTCCCTCCTAACTCTCCTCCCTTCACTATTTCACTTCAAAAAATTCTTCCACGCTAAGTACCTCCTCGTCTCCTTCATCACCATAGACCCTCTTCACCGCCTTCGTGACTCCCTCCTAAACCCCTCTCCTCACTTCCCTCCTCCCTCCAGAGACCTCCTCGACACCGCCATTGGCGCCTATGTCCAAGCCCAAAAGCCTTACTATGCTGTTCAGATTTTCCAGAAGATGAAGCAGCAATCTCTCCGCCCCAGCGTCATCAATTGCAACATTCTCCTTAATTCTCTGGTAAAGTGCCCATCTCCCAATTCTTTTTTTATGTCTATAGAGGTTTTCGAAGACTTGATTAAACTTGGGGTTGCCCCTGATACTACAACTTTTAATATAATGATTTATGGGTGTTGTTCCAAATACAAGTTTAAGAATGCTATGGAGTTCCTAAACCGGATGACTGATGAATTCCAGTGTTTTCCCGACACTGCAACTTATAATAGTATCTTAGATGCATTCTGTAAGAAGGGTCTGTTAAACGAGGCTCGGGATTTGCTCGTTGACATGAAGGATAGAGGGTTGCCGCCCGATCAGGTTACTTATCATACTCTGGTGTGTGCGTATTGTAGGTTAGGGTGGTTGAAGGAGGCGGTAGAAACCATTCAATTGATGACCAGTAGCAAAGTTTCACCGGATGTTTGGACTTGTAACACGCTGATAAGTGAGTTCTGTAAGGTGGGTAGGATTGAAGACGCGTTTGGGCTTCGTGATGAGATGGTGAATATGAAATTGTTACCTGATGTGATTACTTATAACACTTTAATTAACGGATGCTTTGAGTGGAGGACAAGTTCAGAAGTAATTAAACTGCTCAAGGAAATGAGTGAGATGGGTGTGAAACCAGATGCTATTACCTATAATATACTACTTAAAGGGTTGTGTAAAGATGGGAAGATGGCGGAAGCGAGTGAGTCCATTCGGGTGATGGAGGAAGATGGCTTTTCTCCGGATAATTTTACTTACAATACTTTGATTTATGGATACTGTAAAGCAGGGAAGATAAGGGAAGCCTTCAAGACAATGGAAGAGATGCTCCAAAAAGGTTTAAATAAGGGTACTGTGACTCTCAACACAGTTCTCCACACACTCTGTAGAGAGAAAAAGCTTAATGAGGCCTATGAGTTGCTTAACAGTGCCTCAAAGTGGGGTTATGTTCTTGATGAAGTTACCTATAATATAATAGTTAAGGGGTTGTGCAAAGAAGGGAAGCTGGAGGAAGCGAGTGAGTCCATTTGGAAGATGGAGGAAAATGGATTTTCTCCGAATGATATTACTTATAATACTTTGATTAATGGATACTGTAAAGCAGGGACGATGGGGGAAGCCTACAAGATAATGGATGAGGTACTTCGGAAAGGTTTAAAAATGAATATTATGACCCTCAACCTATTTATCCACACACTTTGTAAGGAGAAAAAGCTTAATGAGGCCTATGAGTTGCTTCACAGTGCCTCAAAGTTGGGTTGTGCTCCTGATGAAATCAGCTATGTTACATTGATGATGGGGTACTTTAAGAACAATGATGTAGATGGGGCTTTGAAGCTTTGGAATGAGATGAAGAAGAAAGATATCCTCCCAAATTTTGTCACCTATAATTCAGTTATTAGAAGGCTCTTCAACTCTGGCAAGACTGAGCAGGCAATGATCATACTAAATGAATTTCTGGAGAGTGGGTTGGTGCCCGATGAAAGTACATATAACAGGTTGATTCATGGGTACTGTAAGGAAGGATATTTGAAGAAAGCATTTCAGTTCCACAACCATACGTGGAAGAGAGAAAACTAGGTCATGACAATCTTTTGATTTTTGACACACTAAACGGCGGAAGCTCATAGGCCACCCTCCACATGGAGATGATATGAGGCCTGCCTGATTAGTATGTGTGGTTACCTTACAATATTAAAAAATATCAACCCATTCTCTATATTTTAATGTTAAGAGAATCTGCAATGCTATGCTCTCATTTAAACAAATTTGTTAAGTGAGAACCCAAAACACCCTTCAATGCACCCTTCAATACAGCTTCTGCAGCTTCTTCACATTTGGGCTCTCAAATTTGTACTCTCTTATATTTGAACTCCCACTTTAATGAAATGAAAGAGTTCAAATCAGATCATCCATTGGAGATGCTCATTACAAAGTAGACTGCAGGTTAGTAGGTTATCTTAATTTTTATAGTCTATTTTACTGTTCACTTCTCTACTCCAGTTTCCGATAGGTTGAGAAGTATCAAAATAAGTTGATTCTTTATGAGGATGATCTGCTTGTGTTACTTGATTTGCAGAGGTAGGTAAGTGAGATCAACCATTCAATGTGTTTCACTTTCACCTTTGGCTAATGACAACTGAATCAGAAGTAGGTTTGGCAGGTAACCGACTGGTAAGTAATTTTATAAATTATACATTCAGTTAACACTCTTGATTATCCATGTCAGAATACCCAGCTAAGGTTGCTTGAGGAATATTTTCGAAATGTTAGCATTCACCCCTGTAGCTAGTTAGCTACCATATTGCCATTGTCAATGATTCTCTTTTAGATTTACACCATGCCTGGCTCAAGAAGCATCTTATAATGTAAGAAGGTTTACCAGGGTTGTTGATAATGTAAGAAGGTTTTAAGTAGTGAGATCCATTGTTTTAATCAAGTTGTGCACAGATCCCATGAAAGGAAAAGCTTTAGGTGCTGTTTGGCTACCGAGAAATCCTAAACTTGGACAGAGAAAATCCAAAAATGTTGTTTGTTTAGCATCCCTCTCTCTCTCGTTCCTTCTTCATCATCTCTAGACATCTTTGGTAGATTGCTTCATGTCTGCAACTTGGTTGAGCTTTGGAATTTTTATTTCTTTTTTACAACTTGATCTGTTCATTGAGTTCTTTTAATATCTTTTTTTGGGTTTTGGGTTAGGGAAAGGAGAGGTACTTTGCTGTGAATCTTAATAGTAATTTTGGTTTTTTTCAGATATAAATAGTGGGTTATAATTGAGAAAATTAAGTTCTAATTTAAGTTTAGTCTGAACCTTTCATGAAAAGTTTAATTTATTTATTTTTGCTCAGTAGGAACACAATTGAGTGTCTAAATCTTGAAATGAAATCATGGGTAACTGGGTAAGATAGGTAGTAAGAAAATGAGATTTTGTATCTAGTTTTTTGTTAATCCATAATAAATCAAGTCATGGCCAATAGCAATATTAGTATCTTTCACAGGAGCTAGCAGCTTGCTATGTTGGTAAGCTTGTTAGTGTAGATATACGGACCTAGGTTTAAATGATCTTTGGTTGCTTGAAAAGACTTTTTCTATGTTGCCCATGTTGAGATGTTTATAGTATTGATGAGAAATTGTAATTCTGGATGGAGTTCATCATAATCATTATAGAGAATTAGTTAGGTTAGAATTGTTGGGTATTTTTGGTTAGGTTCAGAAATACCATCTTCAATTTCAATTATCAATTGTTATCTCACTTTGATGTTTCTACAGTTCTACTTCGATTATTAAGTTTGATAGTTTATAAGTAATTTTTAGTGGTGAAAGAATAAGTGTAATTTTGTTGGGGATTCTGATGTTCAATTTGAGTGGAAAAGATAGCATCTTCAATTTCATTAGTCACTTTGGTGTTTCTACTTCGATTATTTTTATTGGTTGTTGCTTAAGTTGTGCTACAAGTCTAGTATTATAGATTACTAGTTCACTGATGTCTAGCCGTCTAGGTGGTACTGGTCATTTTGTGTGAATAGTAATCCCCATATTACACGATCCTACTTGCCCTTTATGTGGTGATGAGATTGAAACTGTTAATCATCTTTTTCTTTATTGTAGGGTGGTAAATGAATTATGGTTATGCATTAGGGATCATTGGATTGTTCACATCTCTAGAACTGACATTAACAGTAAGTGATTGCTGGATACATGGTTGGTTCAGTCTGCTGATAGGAATTTGACTCAGGTGAAAACGAATTAAATTTTCATTTCATGGAAGACTCCTCCAAACTATGTTATGATTAATACTGATGGTGCTTCAAACATCATGCTTAATGCAGGTTTGAGTCTTCTTGTTAAATCTTTGGGTTTCCAGTTTGTGGTCATTGAAAGTGACTCAATATTCATTATTCAGCATGTGTATAGGAAGGCTAATGTTGCAGATTTTTCCGCTAAAGCAGCAGCTGTAAAAGAATTAACTGGATTGTGGTGTTTTGAACCACCAGTCTGTATAAAGTCTCTGTTTCAGAGTACATTATGGGGAGGGCCTTCCCTAGATCTGTAAGGCCCAGTTAGCCTTTTGTTAATCTATGTGGTTTACCACAAAGGAAGAAATATTCGTAAGAATGTGGTTGGATGGATGAATGTGGTTGGACATAAATGTGCATATGATTATGGATGGGTAACAGATTTGTTAATGCAAATTTTATGTGTTAATTAGGTGTGTTTTAGTTCAGTTTACAAAGAAAACTTTGTCGAAATTGAGTCTTGTGTGTGGACTACTGATGATGCACTATATTACCATATTTATACAGTGGAATTATAATCATATTCAATGTGAGTTAGAATTTTGCATTATTTATTATGATATACAAGCCTAAATATTCTATTTTCTCATATTTCAATAGGAGATTTTGGCCAAAAACTCTTACTTAAAAAATATTTTAGGATTTAGCCCAACAAACGTTTTCTTTTAGTTTACGGCCTCTGGGTAATAGACTGAAACCCTCTCCGAAGAGGGTTTCAGTTAGGGCTGCACACGGTTCGGTTTGGTTGGGTTTTTAATCAAACCCATAGCCAAACCATTAATTAATTTAGGAGGACCAAAACCATACCAAACCATGATAGTTTTTTTTTAGAACCAAAACCACACCATCGGTTTTTTAAATTTTTTGGGTTTTTCGGTTTTTTCCAATTTCGGATTTTTTTAGGAGTTTTCGATTTTTTTAACGGACAAATCATTCAAAACTTAAGTTTAACTAGATTAAAAAAAATTAACATATGACATTTATCAATTGATCATTTAAACTTAAACTAAAACATGACATAATTAGAGCACTTGCATTATAAATAATTAAAGTTCGTTCAAACTTAAAAAATAAAAAACTGATAATAACTAAATATTTATTTAAATTTAAAACATGAAAAAAAAATACCCAAGTGTTCAACGATCTTAAGTAATTATTAATTCTTTCTCTTTTTTGTGAAAATTATTAAATTTAATATGAGAAGATCATCCTTACTAAAAATTATATCAATAAAAAATAATTATAAGGTAATTTATAGGCCATCCATTTTAATTATTACTTTTAAATTAAATTTTGATAGGGTTAAAAATTTTGGTACGATATGATTAGGGATGAAGTCATAAATTTTTTTAAGGAGAAAACCACAAAACACAATAAATTTCTTTGGTGTGCCTAAAAGCTTGTGGGGTACGTGTTAAGAAATGAGTTGGTCAAATTCTATTTTTACAAAAAACTAAGGCACAATATACTAAAATCTTAATAATTGGTGGGGTACTCAATTTCCTCATATGTATTAGATATTGGAGTTTTAAATTTTTTTTGGTGGGGCACATTTCCCAACAACTTGCAAGATAGCTAGTTCCCGAATATGATTTATTTTTATTTTTTTTATGAAGATACATAGTGATGTCTGTGAAGAGTTCATCTTCTTATCTTAGATATCTCTATATGGATCCCAACATATTTTCTATAGCAACATAGTGGCAATTTTAATCACGGTATGTCCACAAATGAATTTTTTCACAGTAAAAATAATAATTATACAAAATAATAAATATATTATATATAAATTAATAAATATGTATAAATTTGAGAACACACATCACATATATGTATTGTCTTGTATAAGATACAAATTGACATAGATACATTGACTTATAAAATTGTGATTATATTAAGAGCCAGGCTCTTTAATTCATATTTTCATGAGTTAGCATGCATATTTATACATAATAATGCATGTGTATACTATATAGATATACGTGCGGGTTTTTTCTGGTTTTTTTGGTTTGGTCTTTCGGTTCGGTGTTTTTTATACGGTTTCGGTTTTTTTTGTTTTTTGAAAACATGAAACCAAAACCAGACCATAAATATCGGTTTTTGCGGTTTTTTGGGTTTTAGATTTTTTGGTTTTACGGTTTGTCGGTATTTTTTTCGATTCGGACCAGTTCGGACCGGACTTAAAACCGCACCATATGCAGCCCTAGTTTCAGTGTGTGTAATTTACAACACTGAAACCCTCTTTACACACCGAGGATTTCAGTGTGTTACCCAGGGGCTTTAGACTAAAAAAAATATTTGTTGGGCTAAATCCTAAAATACGTTTCAAGTAGGGGTTTTTTACTAGTTTTATAGTCGTGAAATTTTTAAGGGAGACTGCTATTGACATCTAAAAATGGGATAAGGGCAACTGAGTGATAAAGGCTACTATATTTGGATAATGGCATACTAAGAAATCACTGGGGCTATCTTTAATTGGTCAAAACTCATCGACCAAATCTAAAACTTAACCCAAAACATAAAATCCATTGACCACGTAAATCGAGTATTTCGTTAGTCTTTGTTTATATTTTTAGATTTTTTTTCATTTTTTTAGAGTTAAAACCATGTTGAATCCATGTTTTTTTGTGGTTTTTGTAAGTTTTAATTTAGGTTTAGAAAAAAAAACTGGGACGATGATATGTTCACACTGTAAAGTGTGAACATTTTCTATTGTTCACACCCTTATATGCGAACTTTTTGAATGTTCACACCCTTATATGTGATCTTTTTGAATTGTTCACATCCTTATATATGAACATTCTGAATTGTTCACACCTTTGTATGCGAATATTCTGAATTGTTCACACTGTTAAGAGTGAACATGTTGCGAATTTGAGTTTTATTAGTTTGACCAAATTTGATAGCCCTTATCTATTTGTTATTTTTATAAAGTCAACTTAAAAGATTAACTTTGACCATGCTTGACAGTTGTCCTTATCCCATTTTTAGATGTCAATAGCAGCCTCCCTTTTAAGTTACAATACTTTTAAGGGTAAATTGAACTTACCCTTCATAATTAATGTCTAATTGAACTTTATTTTTTAGAACTACCCAAAATTCCCTCCTTTCATTGAAGGCCAACAAAACTCCCCAAGACCAGAAACCAGAACAACCCTCCATTAAACCACTATATATCTCTGTGAACCCAAAACCACCATATCTTGTGTGTATCTCTTAAACCAAAACCAAAACCCCATTTTCATGCTATTTTGACAGTACTAATCTCTCTCTCTCTCTCTCTCTCTCTCTCTCTCTCTCTCTCTTATATATATCACTGTCACCAGAACAACCCTCCATTAAACCACTATATATCTCTGTGAACCCAAAACCACCATATCTTGTGTGTATCTCTTAAACCAAAACCAAAACCCCATTTTCATGCTATTTTGACAGTACTAATCTCTCTCTCTCTCTCTCTCTCTNTCTCTCTCTCTCTCTCTCTCTCTCTCTCTCTCTCTCTCTCTCTCTCTCTCTCTCTCTTTCTTATATATATCACTGTCACCATTGTCTAACAGTTCCCGCTAGGAAAACTCAGTAAAGATTCAGTGTACAAACAACATACAAAGTAAACCCACATACAATGTCAAACAAACAACATCTTAGTTAACCAATTTCAGGATTTTCTCATAATGGATCAGAGAAGGTCCAGTCCAAGATATTTTAGTGCTGCCAAACAAAGCCTTAAGTCAATGGCAAAGAATGACCTCATTGTGAGCAGCAATGGGTTAGCATGTAACTGTCAAAACTGTTTGTCTTTGGAATTCGTAGGATGATCAATCTGGACCATGACATGGAATTCAGAGCCTGGCCCAATCCAATGTTCAAAGATTGTTATTCTTGATCTAGGCTTGCTTCAGGCCTTGTTCAAGCTGTTACCTATAGGCATTGTACTTTGATGTTTTTCTCTCTTAAGGTTTATCCTTTAGACATTCTAGTACGTGTGGGACTCTTTGGATCGGGTGTTATTCCGCCACTGCTCTGAAAACATGGTTTTTGCCTCCCTCCTTGGAGCTCGTCTATTCGTTCGGTGATCCATTGCTCTCATTAAGTGTTTAGGCAGGTGAGTTAGTGAGATTTCTGCTCATTGCAGTCTCCTCTAAGTATAAAATCTTCATTATCGTTCATTCATCATACATCTTTACTCCAAAACAGATACAGAGTAAAATAGAAAGCATTTGAAATTAAATGGAGGAAATTGTTGTTACCAACTATTTCTTCACTACTAATACTACAACAAAAAAAAAAGACCTTTAACAACAGTTTTATATTGTTGTTACCCACTGTTGCTAAATGTCCTACACTATAAATGACTGGTTTTTTTTTTTTTTGCTATAAGAGTCCGGATCAGCTCTTGTGGGGCCCAAATAAGGTTGATCTAAAGGCTGAAATTTTGTAGAGAGATTCTTGTGAGGCCCACATGAGGTTGATCGGCTTACAGCCTTATATAAACCGTTGTTGTATAAAGAAACCACGACAATTTACATTCCGGCTATAGAGTGAAGACGGTTTGGCTCATTAGTTGTGACAAATAAGAAAATGACTTCAGATTGAAAGAAAGCGTTTGTAGTCCAACGGTTAGGATAATTGCCTTCCAAGCAATAGACCCGGGTTCGACTCCCGGCAAACGCAATTTGCTTTTTTTACAACTTTAGTTAATTGAGAATATTCATTTTCGTAAATTTTAAGCTTTCTTCTTTTTTCTATATAATAAAACTAACTTATGTATAAAAAACTAGGCTTTGCTTTGGTATGCCACGAATGTTATTGTTTGATGGATTTGTTTGAGACTCGTCCACCATTTTGAATTGATATTGTCTTTACTTTAGCCACTCATTCGTGGACTGGTCATTTGATCCACAATTCCTAATAATTCTTGTTGGGGACCCAATCTCTTTCTCAGCTACGTAGCATCAATATTGTCCCAATTTCGACCATTTTCTTAAGTTTGGATCTAGTAGGATTTTTTTTTTTTTTTTTCTTATCTACACCGCTCATATGAATCTTTGTTTGAAACTGGATTGGAAGGGAATAATGCTTAAGGATTCGTATACTCACGATTAGTCCCATACTTAGTCTGTGTGGAATTATTACATTCCACTACGCTTCTATAAGCCGATGTCCACGACAACTTTTTCTATCGAAGCCCTTTCCCTCCTCTAGTGGCTTTCACTTTCCATGATTTTTCTACCCTCTGAGGTAAAAGAAACGTCCTTCCCTTTTGGGCCGATTGTGGATGAGGAGGGATTCGAATCCCCGACACCGTGGTTCGTAGCCACGTGCTCTAATCCTCTGAGCAACAGGCCCCACCCCGTCTCCACTGGATCTGTTCCCGAGAGTACCCTAAAAATGGAACATTTCCTCTCCTCAGCCATTTCAGGTTAAGAAGATGTGAAAGCGCGTTTGAGGTGTGAAGTGGGAGAGAAGAGATGTCATAATTGGGATGAATTTTCCATCTCCAGAGAACAACACTTTGGTCTCCTATCAGAAAAATTTCCAATTCCTCAGAAATTAGTTCTGATACCAAATGATATGAACCCTAACCTTTAAAAACTGGTATAAAAAGAATAGTGCCAAAGAACTAAGCTTGTCTCTCTTTATACTTCTTTTATTTCTTGTAAGATTGAACTCAATTTGAAAAGTAAACTACTTATTAGTAATGATAAACAACTCCAACTAAAACCAAACTCTTAACATTAATAAACCACCAACATTCTTCTAATTAATGAAAGGGTCCTGTTAACGTGTGCCCTAAGGGCACACGATAAGGTTGTTTTTCAAGGAATGTTTTTACAAGTTAGAGGTCTTCAAATCAGCTGAATTTTTGTAGACATAATATTATCATTATTTATAACATATCTACAAAAAATCAGCTCAATCAGAAATATCTAACCCTCCAAACAAATCACTTTAAATGTAAGCCGTTCATTCACATTATTAAAGGGGTAATGCTACATAAACACTCGATCGGGTGTTTTTATTTTAAACACCGCCCTGTGGGGCCCACATAGATACACTTCAAGAGCTGAAATTTTGTGAGGTTGTTCTACTCACCATGTGCAACATCCTCACAAAAAATCAGCTCATTCTAAAATTTCTAACCCGATCAAAATCCAAACTTTTCTCCCCACCGTTCATTTCTTACCGTTAATTTTCAATTAGTTTGATATTAACTTTTGATAGGGTTAGAAATTTTAAAATGGGCTGATTTTTTGTGAGGATGTTGCACATGGTGAGTAGAACAACCTCACAAAATTTCAGCTCTTAAAGTGTATCTATGTGGGCCCCACAGGTCGGTGTTTAAAATAAAAACACCCGATCGAGTGTTTATGTAGCATTACCCTTATTAAAGTCTAAAGTAAGTGTTCGTGGTGTTAGAGGGTGCTAGAGGTCTCGGATTGAGCTGATTTTTTCAGATATAATCCAAATAGTATAAATAACATACATATCCAAAAATCAGCCTATTTGGACAAACTTAAGAAACTAAACAAAATACAAAACCTAAAAGCTTATCATGTGCCCTTAGGGCACATGTTAACAAAATCCTTAATGAAAAGCTAAATCAAAAGGAAATTATTTATAATACTTGTTTACCAAAAAGATATATCTTAATAATTGCCTAATTAAGACTCTTAAATAAAAGGAAATAATAAATAATTATAACTTAAAAAAAATATCTAATATAAGTTGATAGTGATTGATGCTAGGTACATCGAAGAATTATGTAAATTACCACAGCGAAAACTCCCCCGTACGAGAGAGACAAACTGGTGTGGAAATAAAAGTGAGGAGCAAAAGCTGTAGAGCTAGAAAGGATCATATCATTCTGACTAAACTATCATCTTCTTCGTTTTGTTTTTCTTTCCATCACTGATTTTTATATCTAAAAACAAGATTTTGTTAAAAAAAGTCAAATAAATTTCTCCGTCAGTGTCGCCGGAATCCGTAAGACTTGCGGTCAGAGTTCCGACGAAGATGCGCCGGGAATGTGGAAGGCGGTCGGAGATAGAGAAGCGGGTAAACTCCCCCCTTATTCGTTTGCAAATCGTATCAAATCCAATCGCATCGCCTCTCTTGAGCTTTCCAATTACAAAGAAATCGTCTCTGCTCATCGAGGCTCTGTTAATTCTCTCCAGGTCTCTCTCTCTCTCTCTCTCTCTCTCTCTCTCTCTCTCTCTCTCTCTCTCTCTCTAGATTTCATGAATTGAATACTTCATGAAATTTATTAGCTTCTTTTAAAAGAAAACAAATTGTTCCAGATTCGGTTGTTCTTTCTGTTTTTTGGGTTTTAGCTCTCTCTGTCTTTGATTATTTTGCAATTGCAGGTTTTATTTGGACTAATTTCACTGTTATTTAGTGTGAAGTTACTAATTTTTTTGAATCAGTTCAACTTTTACCAACACCCTCTTCTTGAATCTGAATATACTTTTGTTCACAAGAATATGATGCATGATTGATAAATTTAGGATATTGAAGTAGAGGCTATGTACCTACAGAGCATTTGAAACCCTTTGTTTAATGATTCTAACTATCCAATCTGTTGGTATGATAATGTCCAACTCTTTTAAGGTATCTGGAAATTTTAGAAGTCAGGAATAATAGGTTTCTTGGAAAAACCAAGGTTTTGTTGGAATTTAAACTAGATGATTGTACTATCCCTTGCTTAGTAAATGGGAAGAGGCTTACCATCAATAGAAGCAAAGTAGAGTTTCCAGTTAGAGATGGGTGCGTGCCCTATTACTTGTTATTAATCATAACTAAATTGATTATCGAGGATTTGGACCTAACTAACTATTTCAGTACTTGAACCGTTGAGAGCTGGAACCATTGGCATATGCATAAGTAGGTTATCTCTACAAGGTGCTGTCATGTTCCTCGATTTATCTATCAAACCTGTATGCAAAACCTTGTAAACGAAGTATCTTGTACAAATGTCGAAAACCTCTATGTAAGTGTTGTGTGTATATACGTACAACATACGTAGTTATATAAAATTATAAATACATATGTTTATGCATGAAAAGACATACAAAACCTTGTACATGAAGTTTTGTGTATAAATGTTGGAAACCTATATATAGCTATTGTTGTTACTTGTGTATATATACGTACATAGTGATATAAATACATATCTAAGCAATACTCACATTTTAACAGATATTAACTCCTTTGGACATTAACTTGCCACATGGCCTTACGCATACTTTGACCGCAAGGTCAGGTTGATTTGACAGAAGGACGGTATCTATTATCTGGTGCATCGGATGGATCAGCTGCTGTTTATGACGTCCAATGTGCCACAAGGTACGAGGGAAATGGCTTGGTTGCGAAGCATGAGTGCATATTTATTGTTGACAAGCGACACGAGCAAGGTCATCAATATGCAGTTTCCTCGGCCATTTGGTATCCAATTGACACTGGCCTTTTCATCACAGGTTCTTTTGATCAGTGTGTCAATGTATGGGATACTAATTCAACACGTGTAAGAATTGTCCTCCTCCAACTTCTCCCCTTATTTTTGTCTCTTGACATACAATTTGATATTCTACAGTATATGTTTGTTATTCCTTGATAGGTGGTAGTGAATTTTAAAATGCCTGGTAAGGTTTACCGAACAGCTATGTCGTCAGTAGCTGGGTCTCACATGTTAATTGCTACTGGAACTGAAGATGTTCAAGTTCGTCTATGTGATATCGCTTCAGGGGCATTTACTCACACATTATCTGGTCATCGCGGTGAGATTCCATTTTATGATATCTAAGTCCACATTCTTCCAAGTTCTGTTTTCTTTGTTTTTGTATTTTTGGTGTATAATGTTTGTTCCTATATCTGTGACGAGCTATCAGGATCGACAGATAAATTCAATTTAGCCTTGCATCTAGAGTTGGTCTTAGTTCATGGCTTTTGTATGCCTCATCCTTGTATTATATGATGTTTATGGTGGCAGATGGTGTAATGACAGTAGAATGGTCCAATTCTAGTGAGTGGGTTTTGGTGACCGGAGGATGCGATGGTGCAATACGTTTTTGGGACATAAGACGAGCAGGATGTTTTCTAGTTTTGGATCAGTCTCGGTCTCAACTTGGGAGAAGACCACCTATCCTTGAACATTTGCCCTCAAAAGTAAGTTCTCTGTCTTTACAAGAATTTTCAAAATCAGATTATTTTCCTCTTTTACTGTATCCCTAATCGAGAACAGCGATAGTCAAACAAACATGTGCTAAAGGTCAAAATTTTTCTTTAAAAAGAATTTATTTATAGAAATTTTATTGCAATAGAGGGGGAAACGAAAATTACAGAAACTAAAGTCTCTGAGGCTGGACAGAATAATCAACTGCCGCTCTCAAACAGAACCAACAAGTACAATGAACCAATCACTATCTCCCACGTGAAAATAAATTGCCCAAAACCTATACCCCTTGGCCCACTCCATTCCCTAACCCTAGTAGAAGATTGTGCATTTGAGCCGAGATATGAGGTTAGAGCAGATTTCTTTATTCCTGATAACAAGGTCATTTTTCCTCTACCACGAGACCCAGAAAATTGCATAAGTTCATATCTATTCAGCAACGGCCTGTCACACCTCATGAGATTAAACAAAAAAAGAACACTAATGGAAGGGAGGTGCGACTCCATAGTGCCTTTGCTAGGGTGACTGACGATTGGCTACGCGGGGGTGGGGGGGTTGGGTTAGGTTTGCCTTGCCATGCTGGGTGTGTCAGGCCTGTTGTTGGACAACCACGCCGAGCTTGAACTCGAGTTCAATCCTCCCTGAGTCCGGGGTCGATGTTCCTTTTATAATATGTATCATAACATATTTATATTAACTACAAAGAGGGCGAGATCAGGTTCTCAAGTTGCTCAAGGCTTAAATGCAAGCCCAACTTGACTTTTTGTTGCATTCTATGCTCAACCCAATCCATCCCGAGGTACGAAAAGATCCATCCAAACTTGAATCCAGGGTTGGGTTAAACTCATCTTAGTTGTTTTCAATACTTTTGTGCATCAATCTATTTGGCTCTGATGTTCAAACTTCATAAATAGTTAGTCACAAGTTCTTATTTTTATTTTCGTTCTTCAATTCGCTATAATAATTCATCATTGGAACTTTGGAAGTACATCTATCAATGTATGCTAACTGAATACCTTTTCAAATTCAGATACTTCATGTGGTTACGGAATATATTTGACTTCTACCCTGTAAATCCTTGTTTTCTTTGATCAATTATGTAACTTCTTCTTCTTATTTATTTATTTATTTGCTTAGGGATCAACATCAAAATCCTTGCTAGCAGGCCAGTCTTCTATCAACAAGGCGAGGACACCACAAAAGAAAACAGCTAACGGTAATGGTGCAAAGCGGGTGCCATCCCTTTATAGGACTCCAAGTCAAACCAAGGGTTCCATGGGGCAGAGACTACATCCAGGATTGTTATCTAGTCGTGATCGTGCAACTGCTCATTATGGTGCTGTTACTGGGCTAAAAGTAACTGGAGATGGAATGTATTTGTTGAGTGCAGGTCAATATCTATCCATTTTTGTTTTATTAAGTAATTTGGGGTTCTTTTCTATTGCTTTGGACCTTAAAATGCCTAGATTTTCTCCTGGGAAAATTTTGACTAGATTGTGTGTGATTATTTGAACATGAGAAGATCTACCAGATACATTGGGTAGAACCTGATAGTTGTTCCCATGGAGCGCATGGGTGTAGCCATTCTCACAGAGATGCTGTCGCACACGCATGCCAACACAAACAGACACGTTTTTGTCATAGGATAGGAGGTTATTTAGGGGCAGATGATTAAGGGTGGGACCCTTTCTATACTTGCTACTGTGTAATAGCATGCTATTTGTTGAAGTGTCTTTAGGTCTACTACATGTATGAGTACCTTAGGATGTATCTTAAATATGTGCTTGTCTGCATAGAATAGCTTGATTGGTTTCTGTGCATCATCGTCATGGCTACTGAAGAAGACAGCATGAGCTTGTCATCTTTAGTTACATGTCCTTTTATAAATGTAATTGATTCATTTTATATGCTAGTAGTCCATGTGAATGTCTTGCTGTAATTTCAATCCAAAGCATTTTACCCTTATGCATATTGGAAGTAATTGTCATTCAGTGGAACACTCTTTTGAAAGTAAATTTTCCTGCTTAAGAGTTTCAGGTTCTGATTCGAGATTAAGATTGTGGGATATTGAATCTGGGTGCAACACACTAGTGAACTATGAAGTAACGCGCCTCGAAACCCGCAAGCCTATACAATTAGCCAATACTCAGGATTCATCCCTTGTCTTCGTTCCATGTATGACAACTATCAAGGTAAGTAATGGTTTAGACCCTTCAGAAGAAAGATGATTGGGATTTTGGATGTTGAATGTGACAGGCAATAAAGGCCATTAGTTTGTCAGCCATAACTTGTTTTGATTCTTTCTTTTCAGGCATTCGATGTCTGGTCAGGTCAGACATCCAAAACACTTCGTGGCCACTACGAATATGTCAATTGCTGCTGGTTTAGTTCACTGGATCAGGTGCCTCCCTATCTGTTATAACTTAAGTTTGTAGTTATACTAAAGTAGGAGCTTTTGGTCTTGGTCTCTCTCTCTCCCCTGTGTGACAACTTAATGATTTTTTTTTGCCACAAAATTTTCCTTAAAAATAAAAACCCTTTTATCCATGAAAACCGCACTCCTTTATCTACTTCTCTTCTATATATCTTTCCAAATTAATTACAAATTCACATTCTGCCTAAGTTTCTCATGTTCTCTTTCTTATTAATCTTCTACCTAAAAGCTTGAATCTTTCAGGTCACTCCAATCCCTTAGTCTTTGACATGCCTGTAATCCAAAGAGCTCCAAATTATTAGCACTCTAAAGCCTTGCCACTCGTAACATTTTTTTAACAGATTTTGTCCTTCTCACAGTTTCTAAAATCCTAATTGATTTCCCATGCTAAGCATGGGCAAGTACACAAATTAACATTTTAGAAACTCAACCAATCACTGACCTTGTGAAAGTCATTTCAATTTTCAAGTTGGTTCCGAAGTTCCAGATCCTGTAGAATTTACAAGAGCCCTAGATGGAGAATGAATGAAAGATGGGATGGATTGATTCCTGGAAACACCTGACAGACCATTGTTTCACAACTTACCCGGAAACCCATCAGCGCTTCTATGGTTTCTATTTTCCTTCTCCCCAAATTTCTTAAGGGGGTTTTCTCTTTTCTGGCATGAAATAGTACCACATAGAGGGCGAAGGTTGCAGGGAATCCAAGAAATAGGCCAAAAAACGGAATTATAGAATGAATTTTATAGGCACTGTCAAAATGTCAGCTGATCAAAACCTGGTGTAAACCATCTGAGATGGTTCTATTGCAACATGTTTCCACAACAGCACACTAGGCTGATCCATTGGGGACTATGTCGAGTTTAGAAACATTGTTGTTGCAGATTTCTCCGATCAGTCCAAAAAAAAAAGGATGGTCCCTTGAATTCATTAATATACGCTTGGTAACAAAGAGGTTCTTGGAAGGTTACCACAAATCAGTCGGAGTTTTTCGTTGTGTAAAATTTTCTTCTCACTTATACAACGTGGGGTTGATGGTACTGCAACCTGCAAAAGGTGTTTGGCATCTCTAACTGGATCCAGAACTCCATTGCTATGCACTTGTAAACTCATTTTACAAAGCAAATATATAGAGTTCATGCTTTCAACTGATCTCTCCCTTGCCCTGGTTGCAGGAATTGTACACAGGCAGCAACGATAGACAAATACTTGTGTGGTCTCCGCCCAAATCAGTACTTCACGAAACGGTACTCCCTGCATTTACATACCAAACTATGCTTTGCACGTTCAATACTACAGCGTGTAATCATCACTGTCTACTTTATCTTTAATGCAATCAAACTCGTATACACCACTCAGAATGCAGATTCATTATGCCTCTTAATAGGAAGATAGCTCACTGCTTTAGATTATGCAGGATGAAAGGGGAAACAATGAGCAGGTTTCTGCATCAGATCAGGATTGCTGGAGTGATTGAAGACCAACTGCAGCCATAAACTCTTAGAGGAGGTCAGGGACCAATCGTACACTGTATATTTCGTCATCAATAATACGTATTTCCACTATGGTATGCCATGACCTACCAAAGCTTTTTTGGAACAGACTTTTACAGGATTTATACAAATTTCTTCTTTGCAATGGTAGTATATACATGTGTGAACTACAACTAAAAGAAGTCTAAATTTTTCTTTCATGTTTTCGGGTTGATGTAAAGTAAGTGTATTTAGGAAGGATGTAGTCTTATGAAGTTACTGAAAAAGTAATCGGAATTTTAGGTGAGTTCACATAAAGTCATGGATAAGGGAGATTTCAGTTCAATTGCATCATATCCTTCCAAAAATTGGGGTTCATTTAGACAAGCTAGGAGATCACACCTTTTGTGATTTTGTTGAACCACTTGTAATGTGGAAGAAAAATCCATCTCAACAAAGGATGATAACAGTCGATTCCATCATCAGACTCAACCAATGGGATGATGGGCTTTTGTTCACCCACGTTACAAGTGGGTCAACAAAATCGGACTCCGTGCTTGAGGCCTTCTTGGGGGTGGAACGATACATTGGTCACCCCCGTGTTATGATCTTCACAAAGTGGTAATTCGGGTTAGACAATATAGAGTGAGTGTTATTACAAAACATTACAGGTTCAACAACCCGAACACTTCATTCAAAGCAAACTATGAAATGAATGGTAGGTATATAATGTTAGTGGAAGAACATTTGCTAGAGTGGTTGGAATCATGGTTTCCATATTTTTTGGTTTTGGTTTTTTTGTGATGATGATTCGCGCGAGATTAAGATCATCTTCATAAAAGTTCAGTTCATAACTCGTCCATCTATGCGTGTAAAAAATGATGCTAACATTTTCAAAAAGGCCACGGGTAAAAAATGGTTGTGGAAAAAACAACAGTACAAGTTTCATATAATGGTCTGTCTGTTGTATGCACTGTATAATTGGGTTGTTGGCTCTACGTAAGTATTGTCAGTCGGAACCAACAGTACAAGTTTTATAAAATGGCCTTCGTACTTCGTATGCACTGTATAATTGTGTTGTTGGCTCTATGTAAGTATTGTCAGCTGTATGGAACTGACGGTTGTTGGCTTGATATAGTAAATGGCAATTATGTGTGGACTATATAGAACCGATAGTACAAATTTTATAAAATCTAGCTGTAAGAAACCGACAGTTGTTGGGCTGATCTAGTATTTCAGACAAGATTATTGCAATTCCTTAATAAAATTTGTACTATCGGTTCTATATAGTCCACACATAATTGCCATTTACTATGTAGTTGCCCTAAAATCCGAGAAACCCATCTGAAGAAAATATAATTTCTTTAATGATAACAATTACAGAGTTCACTGATTAGCGGAATTAAGATTACATGCTGCTGACCCCAAATTAATAACTGAAGCATTCCACCACCCGAAAACAGATGCAACAGCCATACTCTATTACATCAGTTTCACTTATTGAAGAAGAGGCAAACCAATGGCATACAATGAACAGGAAAAATAAAGAAGAGAGAAATTAATTAATCGATCAATTAATTAAATTAAGGATGGAACCATTATTATTTGAAGGCTGAGAACCACAGAAGACCAGCGGATTCTTGACCATAAGAACATAATACAGAGCTGACGGACAACTTAAGCATCTGTCCTCATTTCGATAGTTATTGCGCACTAAGCCTGCAAGAACCCCTTCTCCTCCAAGTATGATACCACTTGATCAGCCATGTCAAACGGGGAAGAACATTCTCCATCTTTCACCTGTATTACTATCTGAGATAAAAGATCAACTCTGGTGTCAATTTCCGTTAAAAAAACAATGGCAGGGGATACAATACAGACCCTTCTCTTGCAGTTTCAAACTTTCAAGCACAGCAAACACTAAAGTTGGATCTCTGAGTTTTTTTTTTTTTTTTTTTTGGCTAAGCCTGTTATTGATAATTGGCGGAGAATTACTCCTACCTTAATATACACTTGAAATGCACATTCTCATAGATAGATGGGAATATTTGGATCAGGATCCTACCTACCTATGAGCCACATATATTGAGCAGGTAGGACAGGTATAGGTTCAACACTCCTACCACAGTTAAAAAGTATCCGAGCTTGTGGCAGAGTTTTGCAAATAGCACCGGATAAAACAAACTGTACTTCTATAATGGCTACTTGAGTTTCAAAAGTCATTCAAGGACACATCAAATTTCTTGGACAAACTATGATAGACATACCTCTGAATTCAATGGTGGCTCATACGGATCATCAACTCCAGTAAAACCTGTAGCCAAAAAGAGAGTGAGCAGACATGGATTACCTTGTTCAAATAAATAAGTAATACCAGCTAAAAGGGTATCTTTAGGAGTCATTATTTCAGAAACTATACGATTGACTATAAATGCAGAATGGTAATGCTTGTGAAGCCTACCATCATACATATCTAGAGCACTCAAGAAAAAGCAGGAGTTAACTTGTGTTGGACGAACAGTGAATTGTTATCGTTTCTCTTTATAAATAGCAGGAGTTAACTTGTGTTGGACGAACAGTGAATTGGTTCTCTTCTCTTCTTCTTCGTCTTCTCTCTCTCTCTCTCTCTGTCTCCTAAACACCTGATCCAGTCATTTTAACTACTTGAATGACATAAATGATGGTTTGTCACCTTTCTCGCAGGATTTGTAACTAAAGAATGACAGTAACTTGGTTAGCGAACAGCAGATAACGACAAAACAGAAGGGAAGACAAAGGGAAAAAATGTAGGTCTCCATGTGGAAGTTGAAAAGGCAAGTTGCCCAAGGAGATGCTAAACTAACCCCAGAGATCCCTATAGACTAACTTAGCAACATGTCTTATAGGCATCAAAGTATTTAGGAACACAATCCAGATCGGTTGACCGAAATCTGAGAACAACCTGAAAATAATATAATTCAAAACACTAGTCCTTGTCTGGTATTGATTCGTGATGATACCTTTAATCTTTCCTGCACGGGCAAGTTTATATAGGCCCTTCGAGTCCCTTGCTTCACATATATGTAAGGGCACATCCATGAAAACCTGTAAAAGGTTACACTGGCCAGTGCCATCAAGAACAAACTTTTTTCTATATCTGAGTTCTAAAACCATCATAACAAGAGGTACTGACCTCAATAAACTCCCCATCAGGCAGTAGTTCACGGCAGGCATCTCGTTCCCTTCTATATGGAGATATTAAACTGGCAATGCAAATAACACCAGCATCTGCAAAGAGCTTTGCTACTTCCCCTAAAATCATAAACAAGAAGTTTAATGGTCATGTAATAGAAATAAAGAAAACATTTGCAAACTTCCTAAGATAACATTTCCTTCAGAAATAAAACTTAGGCTCTAGTATCTCGGATGACTTGTCTAAAAGCCACTGTCTTAAGTTATAACAATTACCACTTCAGCAGTGAAAGCCTGTGAAGAAATGAAACAACAGGAAGATCTGGCTTAGGAATACACACCAATCCTTCGTATATTTTCCGCCCGGTCTTCTGCTTTGAAACTAAGATCGCGGTTCAGGCCATGCCTAACATTGTCACCATCAAGGATGTAAGATAGCTTTCCTCTATGGTTCAAGCGCCGACTTAAAGCGCATGCTACTGTACTTTTCCCTGAAATATGAATGGAAGAATAATCATAAGAAAAGAAATGGTAACAATGAAACCTAGAAAGAGAGGGCCCTAAAGAGAGAAAAGTAAGTTCACATCGTATAAGCTGTCCTTGCCGGAATCATCATAAGTTCCTACTAAATATTCCTTTCTCCAGATATTTTCACAGTCCGTACCTATTCTTTCCTCTCAGTATATTGTACGACATGGATAATCATCAGAATCAGCCATTTAACTCAGAAGCAGTTCTAAACAAGTCAGATTTTAAAACCCGAGGTTTAGTATCTGAAACTTGAACGCCAGCTCGGAACATATCAGATGTTTGTCTCCTCTATGATGTTTCTTTAGTAGATCATACTTGCATCTTATAATCCATATATCCCTTCTTTTCACACTGAATCACACAAGTTTTGTGTTCTCCAAGCACCAGTATCGACTGAGAATAGCATTAAATACCAATAAATGCTGCTAGTATGTGGCTTTGTCCAACAGCTGTGACAAGCAATTGCATGAAGGCGCTTTCTTAGGTCCACTATGTGGTGCTCATAAGCACTATTCTAGAATAGAGGATACAGTTACACTAACAGCTGTGATATTCTGAAACTAGTCCCTTTAGACCCCAAAGAGGACTTATTTTAACTCCAAATTTTTCATAACAGATTTCTCTAGCTATTTCCCACATTAGCGTTGTCAGGAGTTGGTGTCCAAGATGTCAACTTTTCTATGAAATCGAAAGATGAATTGAAACATTTTTCTTTTATCATCATTATCATCCAGAGAATCCTCTTTCCATTTGGTATTTACTACTTTCCAAATAAATACTCTTAATCCGTGAACAAGATCATTGGGGCCTCCAGAGTTCAGATTGAACCTGGCAATTTACAACCACCAGTCCAAAAAGTGGCAAACTAAGTTTGTGTCCCTGCCAATTTCCTGAGATGTTGATCATATAAGTCACCCTACCAGATCATCTTGTTTCTCGATTTTTTTGTAGTCTTGTGGTTCTGGTTGTCCTCTGTTATGAGGTTTCATTTATATCTATATTATCATTCTAAATTGTTGTGTTTCCAATTCTCATTTGTATTACTATTCTCACACAATGAAAGACCACCATCAATCCATATAACACAAAAACAAACATTACCTACTCTATAAGTGGTTATTGAATCACACTCTAATACACAATCCTGAATGTGAAAATTGAGGAACCCAGGAACTCTAAAATGTGAAGGTGCTAGCTTGGTTGGTAGTTATACTCTAAAATGTCAAAACTAACTCCAATATGAAAATGGACAAGATGAAAAAACCAGGAAAAAAAATGCTAGAAACAACATACAACTCTAAAAAATATATCGGAAACAACATCTATTTAACAAGGACAAAGATACATGTATCAGCAACAAACACGGTGACGGGTATGTAGAGTCAGACACATGATTCCCACAACCCAACAGTCAACATGTTTATTCCATGTGTTGGAACGTTTTGAAATGATTTGGCTCAATCAAGTGTAATGTAAAGAAAATATATGCTTACAAGCTGATATAAAGATCACATACATCATTCTGATACATAATTAATGGCACCAATATCTGAACGTCATCTTTGTTACATAGTGAAATAATAAGATTAAATTATATGGATAACAAGATTAAGAGACTACTATTGGAAGCATTGGAACCAACTCAAGCTTCCAGAGGTAACTAAGCATATTTAACACAAAAAATCATAACATGACTTGAGCTCCCAAAGGTAAACTAAGCATTATTTGTCATGAAAAATCATGAGGGAAAAAAAAAAAAAAAGCAGTAAGACGGTAACAAACCTGAACCACTGAGACCAGTAATCCATATGACACATCCTTTCTGCTTAAGTAACTGTTGCCTGTCAAGTTTCCCAACTGAACATTCATGCCACGCGATGTTTGTCGACTTTCCAACGCTAGACACCATGATATGATTATTTCCTTGTCAAAACATTAAAAGACTGTTGGATTCAAGAAAACAAAATAGAATATGATTAAATGTCAAGATGCCTTAATGGTGAAATGTAGATGGGGCTCGTGCTAGGTGCTTGAAACATACAAAGTATACAATTATATTGAATCAATAAAAAAATAGAATAAATAAGTTGTTTCTCATGATTTTATCATGCCGTCTGAGATTAATATCATAGCTTCCACAGCTAAAGGAAGTCCCTGTTAAAGGTATGTTATCATAACATAACATACCATGAAGAGCTTATAGACCACAATATTTTAGCAAAACTGCACAAATGAAACTGAAGATGCAATTCAATGAAGCCAGATGGCCCAGATCTGATTAACTACCAAGTCAATCTGCTAATCTCATCGTCGACGTTAACACTTATTCTTCCTTTCTTCCATTTGCAGTCCTATACTCAATCTGCTAGACTGAATTGACCATATTATGTGGGCATTAATTTTCCATGAATTAGTAGTTCATAATTGATAATACTCCAACTCTGTTAATCATATCTGAACAGAAAATCTCCAAACCAGAGCACATCTCCCTCCACCCTAACGTGAGTGAACCTTCTTTTGATGGTAAATGCACAAACGAGAATCATGTAATAACACTGCATCATATCTAATGAGAAGGACAAATGAAGGAAGGCTCTTCATTTGAGCTCGCAAAACCTTGACGATCATAATGTAAGGTTGTTCTAATGTCAACTTCACATAAATCTCATGGCACATGCACTTTTTACTCATATAACTCCAGCTATGCTGCACCAATCTACCTACCCTACCATCCATGTATGTATCATATGAGGAAAAGTATATTACAACTTTGTATTGAATTCTTAAACTATAATTAAGAAATGCTAAGAGGAATATAAAAATCCAACGCAAAAAATCATTTTTTTTCCATCAAATATAAAGTGAGAAATATAAAAACTAAAATAAACCAATGTTCAAAACTGCATATACTGACGTAACTCATTTTTTTTCCATCAAATATAAAGTGAGAAATATAAAAACTAAAATAAACCAATGTTCAAAACTGCATATACTGACGCAACAACTAACCCATCTTGTCATTTGTTATATAATGCCCTCCATTTGATAGTTGCTTTTCTGTTCAGAAAAACAGAAAAGCCAATGGTATTTGACATAATAACAACCATTGTAATTTGTTTCTTCATATGTTATTTCAGCGTAACATAACAGTTTTAAC
Organism: Macleaya cordata; assembly: GCA_002174775.1. Lineage (NCBI taxonomy): Eukaryota > Viridiplantae > Streptophyta > Magnoliopsida > Ranunculales > Papaveraceae > Macleaya > Macleaya cordata. The sequence continues at coordinate 182,340 of MVGT01002091.1, read as the reverse complement.
ATCTTTCGAATTCAGGGTTAAATCCAAACTTAAGATTTAGATTTCAAATTCCAAACTCAAAATCTTTGAAAAACAGGTTTTTTTTTTTTTTTTTTTATCATGTCACAACTCACAACCCCGACCTTCATAAGGGAACAACTTTATTAAACCTTAAAATAAACACTTAAAGTGAAATATCAAAATGCTCTAGGCAGAGAACCATTAAATAGAAAACTTAGGCGTTTAAAGGGCATGAACCATCAAAGCACCTAAGAATGTATGAAAAGAAAGTCCTTAGCAGCTACTTTCTAAATCAATTAGGCAATCCCCTGAATGTAACTCAAACCAAAAACTTCTTTTGCAAAAGTAACCCAGAATCTATTCCAAAATCGCTAAACGAGGATACCCAAATAGCTACCTACCTATAAAAGTCGAACAGCATCCAAAGGAATGAAATGGATCCCAGAGATTTTTATTGAAAGCAGGATCCAAAAGAATCCCTTTTAAACATCTAAATATATTTCAGATTTAAATATCTTGTATAAATGGAACAACAAGCAATGTAACATCCAAAACAATACCAGAAATGCCGGCACAATCACAATCTGAAGACTGCGATTCGGAATCCCTCGAACTTCCAACGATTCCCCCTTTCCCATTCAAATAAGCCGTTCTCGAATCCTCAACTGCCTTAATTGGCGGGAAAAACTTCGATCTCACATTAGATACAGAGAGTCCCAAGAAACCTTTAACTCCTCGATCCAATCCAACCCCATTAGACGATTCCCCTAAATTTGCAAACCCTAATTTCGTCAAAGATGGTAACCCAGTGCTCGGAGATTCAAGTCCCGAGGAAGACATTAAAAATGGTTGGGTTCTGATCGTAGACATAACTTAATGGGGTCGAAACAGAACGAGAATTACAGCTAGAGAGAGAGAGAGAGAGAGAGAGATAAGGGGGGAAGGAATCTCTGATGAAATGGGTGCACGTTTAATTCGTGGAGATCGTCAGCATGGGATTCCGATTTGAATTTCTGAAACTCAAGATTCCAGAATTTTATTTGTATTTTTCATTAGTCACCCTTGAATATAAAACGAGGGAAGAATTCTTTGAAAAGATTAAAAAAAAAAAAAATGGATGGTTATGAAGTTTGAAGAAGAATAGAAAATGAAGGACGAAGAAACGAAAATGGTGGTGGTTCGTTATCTCTCGCTCTTCTTTCTCTCTCTCTTCAATCGTCTCACACTCTGAAAGAAGCAAGTTTCCATTTTCGAGGCTAAAAATGGTTGAGCTCGTGTCATGTTTTGCTAAAAGCCGTGTCAGAAATCCACCTTAGCAGCTTTAGCCTATCCTACTCATGTGGGCCCCTCAAAGTTATTGGCAGCTAATTTTTAGTGGTTTTAAACTCTTTAGAAATCGGTAATAGGAGGGTTATCGCAAAGCCTTCCGAATTTTCTATCCGGATTAATTTTTAGTAGAAATTTATGTATGAATTTGTTGTAAGTTTAGCATTATAATTTAAAAATTTTAGAATTTTACTAATTTTTTATGATGATGATTTGTACGATGGGGGAGAACATCCTCACCATGGAGGTTTCTATCACTCATGTCTTTGGTGAGTGTAATGTAGGCCATGCTTGGTAGAGAAAATTTGCAGAATGCAAATTATCACAGCTGTGGCAATGGTAGTTTGCATGGACAAACATGGCCATAGGTATCATAACTAGCAGAAGAATACTATACCAAGCAGTTGATTTATCAATTTAACCAGGAATAACTGCAGATGCGAATTTTCCTGTAGGGCCGTAGTCATGGACTTCATAGCTAGTTTAGGCATTTATACTCATGCTTCTCTAGACTTTGAACATAATTTTCCTCGTAGTTTACGAGGAATAGCAAGGCTAGATCATATGGGTTTCCCTTATGTTCGGGCTCATTAGTTTGTGTGGAGGGTTTTTGTGGCTTGTTATACATGGGTTGTTCTCTTTTTTATTTTTAATCTTATAGGATCTCGTTTGTATAGGTTGGAGGTTAGATCATTTGCCCCCCTCCGCCCACGTTTTTATTTATTTTTAATAAAGTCTATCATGAATATGATGAGCGCTCCTGTGGGTGTCACAGTTATGCGTACTGATCCCCGTTTTCTTTTCTTAAAAAAAATCTTCATAAAAAATTAGTCATTGGATCGTAGTCATGTGTGCCCAACAAAATTTATGTTTGGGCTGAACATAAAATATTTTATGTCCTAATAGCAGCGTCCATCCTATAATCACACCTCATTTTTTAATTGTCACTTGTTACATCCAACTTATTTTTACACTTTTTATCAAAAACAAAATAAATTATTATTTTTATACCTTACTCGGATGATAATGCATAACTTACATAATACATAGCAATATCCTACAAAATTTTCTACAAAAGCTAATCCGACTGTGATACTGTTTTCTAAATATCTTCGTGATTCATGACAATGTCAAAGTGATTCGCGTCCATCATGAATTGTGCCTTTCCATAGAAAATTTTGTAAGAATTTGGATAGGTGATTCATTACATATTCGTTACTTATACTTGTTTGTGAGGTCCATGTATCCAAAAGCTATTTTTTATGACCATAATATTTTTGTCATTCAAATAAATAGCATCTTTCTAAATCTTTTTAAGTTAATAAAAAAAATTACAATTACTTTTAAGGCTGAAATCCTTAATGGTTGGCTCAGAAATTTTGAAATTACAATTACTTTTTTATAGCACTAAAAATTTAACAAATATGTAATTATTTGCGAGGGCATTTTAAAATTATTTACTAGCTGTATGCACCTTTGTTGCAAACTCATGAGAGCTATAATAAACATGTCTTAGAAAAAATTTACATTAGACCTCTCCTTTTTAGTAGAAAGTGTAGAGCATTTCTTTTTCTTCTCTTTTTCATAATTCAATCTAATAATCTTCAAAGATTATGGTATCTCCAACTTTACTAAAATATTACAAAAATAAAAATAAAATAAAGATAAAAAAAATAAGAGGAACTCTAATTAAAACTATCAAAAAAATAATTTTCCAGGGACAACACAAGTACAAAACCTTATGTTGTTTAGATGAGAATGATTTACCTGATCAGTAAATCATCTTCTAGAAAATAAATAATAAGAAATTCATCTCTATGCAATGCAACAAGCCCCCAAAAGTGGGTGTACCGGGAGGTATAAGAATAAATTGAGTTAAACTAAGTAAAAAGTTAGCAGTAAATATATGGGCCCTTTTTATGGCCAATGTTAGCAAATGTCTAAAGGAGGAAGAAATTGATGAAAAAGGAGCTAAGTTCTATTTTATTCACCTTCTTCTTAAAACGATGTATATTTCCACTCTAATTCAACTATTAAAAATTGTAAAGTCAACTCGAAATTTCTTGAAAAGTGCAATTTTTAATAGTTCGATTAAGAAAAAAATGTACACAAGAAAGTAAACAAATAGCATTCAAAAGGGGTTTCAAAAAATAGTCAAATGTGTGTATGACCATTAAAAATTGTTTGTGTTAATAAAAAAAATGACGTCTTATATACCTGCTCCAAATTCATTTTGTGCCTAAACTCCTCCATTAATTATACTTGTAAATCATGGTTGAAATTTTTGGAGTGGTGGAGTCGAATGTGGTCGAAAGTACTCAAAGTCTAACAAGGAGTTAACCAGTACGTAGAGGATTTTCAAATTGGTTTACTTGTTTTGAAATCTAAATATTTATTAGTTTGACTACTACTTAGACCTGGCAACGGGTCATCCGCGGGTCGACCCTAGGCGGGTTAGCGGATTAGCGGGTCAAAATAATGAAACCCTAACCCTGACTAGTTAATGAAACGGGTCAATTTTCTAAACCCTAACCCTAATAGGGTTGACCCTATCCGTGACCCTACTGACCCTAATTCTTTTTTTAAGCACTCTCTTTCAAAAAAAAAATTTAAGAACTAATCTTTTTTTTTTCCAGCACAAAGGAATTTATAATTTATATCACTGATCATAAAAAATTACAATTATTCAATTTACCAACTGACTTTGATTTTGTGAACCACGAGCCCAAATTAAAAACAAATTAAAACCTAAATACCTAATACAACTTAAAAATTACAATCTTCTCCCTTCTTACTTTCCCATCTCAAATGAAAAAAAACCTAAATACCTAATACAACTTAAAATCAGTAAAAAAACTAAAAACTATAATTTTGGCGGGTCGCGGGTTATCCGCGGATTTAGGCGGGTTGGCCCGTTTGATAACGGGTCATAAAAGCCCAACCCTAACCCTATCCGTTTAACTGACGGGTCAAGTTAGGGTAGGGTCAGACGGGTCGGGTTAGGGTAGGGCTGGCGGGTCACGGGTCAAATTGCCAGCTCTACTACTACTTGTCTTCATTCTCTTTAAGTCAATGTTAATTGACTGTGAGTCTGACCATGTTAAGTAGTCTTTTGACGATGAGGCAGGCCGATCCTCGTACAATTTTTTTTTTTTTTTTATGGATGATGTTGAGATATTCAAATCGTGAGGTGAGACAGAGAACTTCATTTGGCCAACAGCTAAGTCCATTAGAGTTCCTCACACATCCTTATTCATACACCACTTTTGTATAAGTCTATATGGATGATCCAATGAATAATTTTGGGTGAAGATGTTTAATTCACTATTAGTCTGTTTGGACAAGGGATTTTGTGGGAACCAGGGATTTTAAAGAAAAAAATAACATGAGTTTTCCACCAAATTCCTGATCCCTACAAAATCCCTCCCCCAAATCCCTTGTCCAAACAAACTATATGTGAATCATCCTTAACGAAAATCAGCCAATTTTAAATATTTAACATTGTCATCTGCTGAATGGAAATCAACGATGACTGAAGTATTCATTTTATAGTCAATTTAGTGAATAGCATATGCATTCTGCTAAGTATAACTGTATTAGAGCATCTCCAATGCAAAAGTCTTAAAAGATAATGTCTTATCTACGTGGCATGTCTCATAAGACAATGTCTAATCTACGTGGCAACAAAATCNTGGGCCTCGATTTGGGATCAATTAGTGTCCGATTTTTGCGCATGAATAGTCCACATTGAATAACTTTTCGAGATCTACCCAATTGTACGGTTCGATTCTTCAAATTATGCCCCGAACAAAAACTCATTATTAAATGCTAGACTTAATTATTATGGGTCATTACAGAGATGCTCTTAAGACTAGCCAGTAATACTATAAAATAATGTTTGTGATCTACGCCATAAAATTTGTAGTGAAAGTTGAAGTATATAAGGTGCAACTAGCTATAGGAATAAGGACTCCATCCGACCTTAAATAGTCATTCAGTTAATCGGATTAATGGTTTGGGCTACTTGAACAACTTGAACCCGCCTTTTTTTTTTTATTTAAAAAAAACATAAAAAAATTTAAATACTTTCTCAGTGACTATATATTACCTACCATCTCTAGTATTTTTATTTTTTTTTCAAAAACTATGTCTACTATTTTAATGAAGCTTCACTTTAAGCCGTTTAAACTATATAAGTTGTTGTTATTGTGTCACGCATAAAGGGTTGGATGTTTCCACCTAACATAATAAATACGTGCACAAAGTTCATTTAAAATAATGTTGAATAGAACATAAATTAGAGTATATACTGTGGTCTAATACATCATATCATCATCTAGAGATAATATTATGGTTTGTTTGGATGGAGAATTTTAAGTAGGGATTTTGTGAGGACCAGAGATTTGGTAGAAAACTAGTTAGATTTATAACTAGTTTTTCACTAAATTCCCTACAAAATCTCTAATTAAAATCATCTACCCAAACAAACCATTAGTCTTCTTCTTCTTTTATTTTTTTTGTCTTCTTTAATAGATGAAACTATTGTCTAGGATACAATGATGAGTAAATGTTAGTAATAGGTGTGTAAAAAGCGCACATAAACTGCTATATAAACATACAAAGGAAGAAGCGTCAAACAACACATAAAAATTGCTTCCAATAGAAAAAAACAAACCGCCACCAACCAACAAAAAAAATTTATCAACATAATTACATAAGAAAAACCTACACATACGATAATACCACAACCACCAACTGACCATGGAGTTGTTGGCTAGGTATAATATGAGTTGTAATCTATGTCTTTTGGAAGTCCATTTTTTTATGTGATTGCAGTAGTGGCCAGTGGGATTAGTCCACTAATTAATTGTAACTTTGTAAGGCATGCATCCAACAACATTAAAATATAAAAATTCTCCTCTTCTCTAAATTTTGTGGGTCCTCCAGACAGACTGATAGTAGTAACATTATCTCTGATCTTACACTGGTGGGACTCATAATGTTTAATTTTCTTCATTATCTCGTGTTCTAATAATGGACACATCACACCTAGCCTGTGAGATATATAGTAGATATTATTCCTGGTGAGTACATGGTCATGCATGACATGTTTTTTTTTTTTTTTTTTTTGTCTTTAAAAGGTAAATGCGATACACGATTTCATTTTTTTTCTTTTTTCCTTTATTTTGTAGAGACGAGATACCCGTAACGAACGTGAAATAAATGCTACTTTAAAAAATAAATAAATAAATTAACAAACAAATGAAGCCGCCAGATCAAAATTAAAGCATGTATTTTTACTATTAGGATCTTGTCTAAGATCTCATTAATTATTTTATTTGTTTGTCAAATTTTTTGTGCATATAACATTGTAAAATATAACATTTGGATATACTAAATTGGGCTAAAAGCCCTCCATTTTATTCCATTTCATGTACAAGATTATTGGCTGTTAGATGTGGTGGTAGGTTTTTGTTTTTTGTTTTAAAAAAAAATAAATTCTGTCATATGTACGCACTTTGCTTCTTAATTAGAAAATACCTACACTACTTCCTAACTAAAAGAGCACTCTAAACTGTTTTGTTTCTGAGAAGTTGTTAACGTGGCAGAGAGAAAATAAACTTAGAATTATACTGTTAGAAATTTTAATCAAGCTACAAACTAGAATTTGACAAAATTTATATTTTAAAAAGTTTTCAAACCGAGATCATTTAAAAATAATAAAATCCAAAAAAAAACAAAAAATTACGACTATAGAAGTTTAAATTTGCACAACAAAATTTAAAGAAGCAAATCTATTTAAAATAAAGTAAATTCAAGTTTTGAAATTAAAACCGTCAATTTACAAATTCAATTAATCATTTAATTAACAACTTACACACAAAAGATTGAGATTCCAATGAGTTATAGCATAATGCAAATTTTAACTAGTATACTGTGTTTGTGATTCATCTTGAGTATATTACTGTGCAATAAAATATGGTTATATAGGAAGATGTAAATTCAGATTTACAACTAAACTAATATAATTACAAATTACACTAATAAAATGGAGATTCTAATGAGTTATAATCGTATGAAAATTTTAATTTGCATACCACATTTAAACTTGATACCATCTGTGTAGTTCATCAATACATTATTGAACATCAAAACATACAAATTTGAAACGCATATAGAGTTAAAAGTGCAGATGCTCAAAATATTGTAATTACAATTTGCATACTCAGTGCAAAATGACTTTTAAGCTTCAACTGCACATTTTAATACTATGCAAGTTCTGTAAATTACTATTACTTCATGTTTTGATGTTTAGTAAAATATATATTGATGAACTCCAAAGTTAGTAAGTAAATTCAAATGTGGTCTGCAAATTTAAACTTGCATATGCAAGTTATGTTATGTATTCTCGCATATGATTTATGATTCACTGCGATGTACAAATTATATATATATATATATATTTTGAATTTAATATTTATTTCTGATCTCGTTTTAAAGATTTTAAAAAATGAGGGTTTTTCGTCTTTTGCTTAGATTTCGTCGTCTGAGTAACTTTTATAGGCATACATAGGTACTTATATCAGTGTCAATATCAGAGGATGCAGGTTACGACAAAATCTGGTGACTTTTGATTTAAATCATCTGAATCTTCGCATAATTGAAATTATTTGCCAAAACCTAGGATCCTGGCCCTTAAAATAGGCTTGTTCTTAAAATTTGACCCCTTATGTCCCTCCCTATTACATACATACTTGGACAAAATTCCGACCCTTTGTTTTAATTTAAACTATCTCCTCGTTCTTTTCACAAGTTTTGGAGGGCTTGCTCCACACCACAAGGCCGTAATCAGAATCATCAGTCATCTCTCTCCCTGCTGCTTGTCGTTCCTCAGTCCCTCACCCTTCCTTTTAAAACCAATTTAACCCTTTTATCTTTGGGCCGAGTTGGAAGCTAACCCGGCCCAAAGAGAAGAAGTAAGCCTAAACCATACCCGAACCCAAACTAACCCTACTTCAAACTTGGGTTTTGTTTGGTGTTAATTAAGATATCAAGATCTTGGGATATCAGATTTTGATAAATCCCTTTTACCAATAGATGCAACTATTCAACAAGTGTCTTTTAATTTTAGAAATGGGTCTTTGATTTAAAAAGTGATAAAGATCATTTATTAGATCTTAAATCGTTGTCTCTAAGAAATCAAAGGTCGAGATCTTTTGTAAGAACTTAATTAGTGTCCCAAGATCTCGACCATTTAAACACTACAAGAAAAAAAGACCACAGTTTTTAGCTATACTAGCCCCCATATCACGCGCAAGGCACGGGGGCTTCTTTTAAAAAAAATTTGAAATTTTTATTGGATAATTAGAAAATTTAGTTATTTTAGATTGGGCCATATGTTTATAATGTAGGTTTTTTTAATCCCCACTTAAGAGAAAGGATTTTGTTAACCCAATAACAGACAATAGATTAGGTCATATGTTTATAATGTAAGTTTTTTTTCACCCATACCTAAGAGAGAGGGTTTTGTTAACCCAAATGCTTCTCCTATAGTATATTACTAGCCCCCATATCCCGTGCAAGGCATGGAGCTTCTTTAAAAAAAAAAATTTAATTTTTTTATTAGATAATTAGAAAATTTAGTTGTTTTAGAATTTGAATTTATGTTTATAATGTAGGTTTTTTTAACCCACACTTAAGAGAAAGGGTTTTGTTAACCCAATAATAGATAATATATTAGGCCATATGTTTATAATATAAATTTTTTTAACCCACACCTAAGAGAGAGGGTTTTGTTAACCCAAAGCTTCTCCTATAGTATATTAAAATAGATAATAGATATGGTCTATCGCAGCATCCAGATGTGATCTATTCTGGTGTCATTAAAAGTATGCCTTAAAGACCACAGTTCAAAACGTGGTCTATACTTTGACTTAGACTACTGTTTTGCTTCAATCGGTGTTTTAAGGCCCTGTTTCAGATAAATTTATAGTCTGTTTGGACAAGGGATTTGGGGGAGGGATTTTATGGGGACCAGGAATTTGGTGGAAAAATCATGTTATATTTTTCCTCAAAATCCCTGGTCCCCACAAAATTCCTCCCTAAAATCTCTTGTCCAAACAGACTATTAGTGTTCTGAAGTGTGACCTTAATTAAACCACTATTTTGGATTAAACTGTGGTCTTTACTGTGGCTTAAACCACATTTTTACCTGAAACTGTGGTCTTTAACTTGGTTTAAGCATTCTATATTAGTATTACCTAATTAAATCGAAATTTATGTTGTACATTTTGAGTTGAAATTGAAATTTACATACATTTGATTCAAATCTGAAAACATTCGAATTCAACAATTAATATATTTCATATTCAAAATATAAAAATTACAAAAATCAAATATCTCATAATACAGTTTCCCCCTACCTAATTATCAATCAAAAAACAATTTTATTCTATCTATAAATGCAATGAAAAATATATCTTTTCTTCTTCATAGACCAATCTGAACTGCTATTATATGTATCATATCTCCTTCACAAGGTCTACCCATGCAAAAATAAATAAACACATTAAATCACCCAATCTACTAAGTATATATATATATACTATTAATTAAGCCAATTGACTTTACATTCAAAATTCTTGAAAATATTTTTTTTCAGCAATTATATAGGGATATTATTGTAACTTTTTTCTCCTCAAAATTTGACTACATAGACATTTCACACTACCCTCATCACTTCCTTAATTCTCTCTCTCATGATTTTCTCTTTAACATCCACAATTTTTTCTTTGTGTATGAAAAATTTAAAACTACAAAACTTCTTTATTTTCTCTATAATATTCTCCAATGATTTTCTCCTCATTCCTACCATTTTCTCTATCTCTACCTCTCACTCCACACTGCTTCTAGCTTAAGGAACACGTGAAAGATACGTGCACGATGCTTGTAGAATCTAATAATAAGTACAAATCCTAGCTAGAAAAGAACCAGATCGATGATGTACCATAATAAGAAATAATCTTCTTAAAATGAGTGAACAACTTGAATTAATCAAAGAAATGCCAAAACCTATGAATTAAACTACATTACCAATTAATGGAGAAAAAAGAGAGACAGAGATAGAGATTTGTGGCATTACTCTTTTTAGACGTTCTTTCTTTCTTTTTTTTCGGTCAATTTGATGTCTCTTAATTTTTTTCGAAAATTGGACATACCCCATCCTAGCTTGGTCAATCATCATTATGTAAAGAGAAAAGAAAAGAAAAGAATGAAATTAAGAAAGAAAAATAACACTGTAGCATCAATTTAAATCACCAATTAATCTTCAATATCTTAAAACTTCTCAATCTTTGTAAAATAGTCACTTCACTATTTTAGTTGTAGGGGTATATATGAATATATTGTGCGTGCCCACTCGAGAACTAGGGTTATTAGTTTGGTTATCAAATTTTAACTACCATTATGTGATCTAAACATCTAAGGGAACAAACCCGAACAGACCCGCTTACATGTTTTTTGCAGGGCTAGAGATGATCAAAGGATATGAGAATCGATGTTCAACTGCTAGCCACATCATTAGGGGTAGATTTTAGAAGACATTAGTGGCAACAAAATACATGCATCAGCTCAAAGGAGAGATTCAAACTAAATTAACTATAATATTAAGCATTAATTAGCTAGTGAAACAATAAATTGAAAGGGTAATATTTTTACACGAGTGAGCGACTACGACTGTGAGATGATGGCCTGTCCTTTTTGATCACAAAGACATCATTATCTTCATCTCCATCTTCATTATCCACATCATCTCTGCTATGATCTCCATTAATAGAAACCCGCCTACTACTAGTACTCCTCTCATTATTAGTATTAATATCCGCGGGTACTTTTGATGATGTCGATGTTGATGATGAAGATGACATCCGAAATGCAGACTTTAATCCATTCATCACCCTCCAACCCAAACTCCTACTATCTGTCGTCGTCGTCGTCGTCGTCGTCCTTGATCTCTTATGAATATCACTAAAAGAAGACGACCTCTCTGAAAAAGACGAAGAAGCAGATAAAGAAGAAGAAGAAAAAGACCCACCAGTAGTACCATTTCTCTGATCTCCTCCAATATTATCACAACTAAAACGAAAACTTAACAATGAAGTTGACCCTCTCTCTCCTCTTTCAATCTTATTATTATTATTCTCTGATGAGCTAAATCGAAAGCTTAGAGACCGACCCCCGGAATGATCAGCTCTCTGCAGCTTCTTCTCACACTGATGATCATTCAAAAACTTCTTCATGTTTATAACTTCTCTCTCTAAGCTTTCAATTTTCGAACTCGTCGCCTCCACATATTCTTTCAACTGAGCAAATTGGCGAAGTGCTGCGTCACGCCGGAGGATCGTGCCGAGTGTGATGGCGGCTTCATTGTTGTTGGTGTCTTTTTTGTTATTATTATTTTGTGGCTTGTAGTAATGGTGGTTCTTTATAGCAAGAGTGGAGAAAATGGAGTCACGGGTGGTAAGCTGTTCCACCAACATGGCTCGGACTATGAACCTTAATGGCATTCTAGGGTTTTGAACTGCGTGAATTATCAGTTGTGATGAGAGCTTGTTACAATCTACTGAACTGCATATTCTGGTTTTCTCTTCTTCCCTTATTTTCTCATTGTTTTCCTGCATGTGTCATTTAGATATCCACATATATAAATTTGTAGTAATTAAACAGAACCAGCAGCTAATAAGGTATATATATAGGAAAAGTCCTCGGCCCGATATTTACGCCCAACTTATTTTTAGTCTCCTTTCACTAGCCCACATGGAGATGATCCACAAGATGAATTTTTTGAGATTGATCTCCTCGTTTTTCATGTATAGATGATTCATCCTCACAAAAATGTCAAATCTTTCTAAAACTTGTAACCTCAATAAAAATTGATTGAAAATTAAAGATAAGATGGATAGTTCAAATTAAGAGCTTAATTAAAATTTCAATCAGGTTAATTTAAAATGTTGTGATTTTTTTTTTGTGAAGATATGATGCCAGCTGGCCCCGGCTTTCTAAATCTACAGAATTTTTTCTACACTGTGTATTATCATCGTTTAGATCATCTCTATGACGCCCGCACAAGTGGGTGTAAATGTATAACAAGTCTAAACTTGGATTTACTTGGGTGTAAATAGCCAGCTAGCCCTTGTTTAAAAAAACAACAATCAACATGGTGGGTTCTTGTTGCCCCACGTTAAACGTGGGTCAACAAAATCCCACTCTTGTAGAATAGACATTTTGTTCAATGATCCAGTAGGACCAACTACCAAGTGTTGATTTGATGGTTTCTATCATTCTGATGTCTGATGTAGCTAGTCTACCTACAAGAGCCACAACCGTAAAAACCATACGAGGGATAAAATACGTAATTTTCTTAAAAGAGATGGGGCATTTCTTACCTTCAAATAAACGTCAACGATTCTATAAAGAAGATCGTGACTACGAGTAAACAAATCGTGCAACGAATCGGCGATCATTTGGAATTCTTCAACTGTCAACGACTTAACGTCGTCAATCCAACCGTTAACGTCGTCAACACCATCCATCAAAACCAAAGCTTCAATACATCTACTAGCCAATAACGCCGTTTCCTCAGCCTCAGGAAGCAAAGTCAAGCACGAACGGAGAATGATAACGGCGTAATCCCTATTAACGGAAATTGCCTGACAGAAGTACGTCTCCGTTTTCCATTGTAGGTTCTCATCGCCGTTACCGTTATCCTCCGTCATATCCAATAATTCCGCTGCGATTCGAAGTGCTGCGACGTTAAACGGCGTTATAACGATGTATGAAGTGTAACAAAAGTCTGCAACGGTAGAGAACGTTTCTGCCGTTATGTTTAACGGCGGAGCGAGTGTTATCTTGGTAGATTCCGTTAGATGCCGTTTAAGAAATCCACTTCTTGATATCAGAGGATCCTAAGCAAAACAAAAACGGAAATAATAAATGACCCCTGTTTGTTCATTAATTGTAGAAAAGTACCTATCAGATATTGGGAACCGGAATAAATTGAAACTAGCAACCAAACATCCGTAAAATGTTTTAAGATAAAAATACCTAAGGTTTTTAGCCGTTGGATGTTTTTTACACAATCTTTCTTTGAAAAGATTTGTTTCCCTACTTTGGATTTATGTAATAACATCCAACGGCCATAAAAAGTAATTCTTCTAAAACTGTACTTGATATTACCATGACTCAAAAATTGAAATATCAAACCAACCAAAAAAAAATTAATAGTATCAAACTGTCACAGATATCAAAAAAATTCTCTGAAATCCTCTAAAGTTCAAAATGTTACTTTCATTTGGTAACTTTTAATTAATTGATTATAGGTCTAATACTGGGACTGTATTTTTATGTAATTATATTTTTTCTGCGAGGGTGATCCAAGCTATTTTGTATACCACCTGTTTTAGTCACCAATACAGTTCCTAGATACACTTAGAGCATCCACAGTGTTGTAGGGTAAAAAGCCATTTTACCCTACTGTTTTTTAGCCTACAAGACCCACATCCACAGTGGGGAGTGTTTTAAAAAAATTTAAAAAATTAATAAAAAACCTAAACTGAGGACAAAATTGACATTTAAAAAATATATATATATTTTAAAAAGCCAGGCGTTGTCCCTGGACCACGCCTGGAATCAAACGTAGTGTTAGCACTACGCCTGGTTTTTATAATTTTTTTTAATTTTTATAATTTTTTTTAAAATTTTTTATAATTTTTATAATTTTTTTATAATTTTTATAATTTTTTTATAATTTTTTTAAAATTTTTAAAATTTTTTAACCCATCAATTAAAAAAAAATTTAAAAAATTTAAAAAAAAAAAAAATTTGGGCGTGGAGCTATCTCCACGCCCAAATTGGGGCGTGGAGATTGCTCCACGCCCCATGCAATTTTAAAAATTTAAAAAAAATTGGGGCGTGGCTTTACCTCCACGCCCCGTTTCAAACGCCATCATACCTCTACGCCCCATTTCGGACGTGGTGCCAGATCCACGCCCCGTAAAATAATTTGCAGATGAGTCTGGAGAAGGCCAATTTTAGCCTATCTCCGAGCCTCGTAGGCTAAAATTCTTATTTTTCCCTACCCACTACTCAACTCAAATAAGGTAAAAAGGTATTTTAACATACCACTGTGGATGCTCTTAGGGCTGGACCTCTGCAATCTTGTATTTATTTTGTGTTTTATATAATTTTTGGTTCATGTTCAAAAAATTAGAAAATTGATTATGGGTTTAAAATTAATTTTAGCGAAAGTTATTATTTATTCAAAGAGGACTTTTGGGAATCTTAAACTTATATGATCTTTTAAAAAGATGTAAATGTAACTGATGAAAGAAAATTTTCATAAAATGACATAAATAGTTTCTTCATTTACTAAAAATCGTATGCGTTGAGTTGTAACGCCCTAGCTAAATGCTTCCAAAAATTTAAAAAAAAAAACAACTATAAAAAACAATTTATAAAGAAAAGCAAAAAAAAAAATCTACCTTGTGAAGGTGAAAACATTCTTCTTGAACTTCAATCACAACATCAGTTTCGAGTCCCGTAGCTAGTGTCCTGAGAAGATAAAAGAAAGATTATAAATAGTAAAGATTTTGAAAAAAAAATGAAAAAATAAAAATAAATAAGAAGACAGATAATACACAAAAATAATGATAAAAGTTAAAGAAAAAAGAGCAAAAATTTACCAAGCTTTTACAGTGCTCTCAAGGGTTGTAGTTAGAGTAGTAGAAGGAGTGAGTAAAAGGGAAGAAGAGGTTGAAGAAGAAGAAGAAGAGTAGTAGTCTTCATGATCTTCCTCATAGATGGTTTCCACCACTTCTAAATCTTTCCAACCCCTCATTTTTCTTTCTTTCTCTATGAAGTATTGCAGAAGAGTCTATTCCATGCCTTTTTAATTCTTGCAAGATATTAGGGTTTGGTTATGAGGAGGGTTTTGGTTGGAGCATTGAATGCAAGCATGTGAGGAATCATAAATGCTATCATTCACTCTCATTCCTATTTTTTTTCAAATTTGAATCTTTTTGGATTTTGGGTTTTAAGGGTTTTGGTTGGAATTTTGGATTTGCAACATTTTTTAAACTTAAATTCATTTTCAATCATATTGTTATCATTATTACTTGAAATCTAATTAGAAAGAGCTAATTATTATCAAATTAAAGAAAATATTTCATGTTAATCATTGTAATTAACCTTTTCTTTTTTTTTGATGATTACTTAACCTAGCTTCTAATTGGTCCACAAAGATGTACAATTTGACTAAATTTAGATATGGCTATAAGCACGTCTTTACATGTGCTATTGGATTTTCCCATGCATGTGGATCTTCATCAAAGTTGTCTGTATTGTTATATATACAGGGAAGCGTTTCAACAGTTGTCAAATAATTGTTCTTATTCTTCCTATAAAAACAATTGATGCATAGATCACCAATACTGCCTTAATTTAATGTGTTGATGTGTAAGTGAAAAAACAGGATATATTAGTTAATCAAATAAGAAAAATATTTTCTTTTTTATGATGGGCTAGCATTGTCCATATTAGAGGAACAACATAGAAAAAATGTCATGAACGATATAAATAACTTACCACTAATGAAAGCCAAAAGAAAGCTTCCAAAATGACATAGAAAATCTACCCAGAGAGTCGACATATAAAGAAAAACCACTAAGTTGAGAACAACAAGAAATCAACCATTGTTTCTTAGGCAAATGTTGTTGAATTGTGCATAATCCTCTAAAACAAAAAGATTCATGGAAAAAAATCCACGATAATACACTCAGGAGTGAGTTTACAATCTGAAATACAAGATATAATCTTTTCTATAGTTCTACCTTATTCTTACATTTTCCTCTAGACTCACATGTAGATGATGATCTCCTCATCAGTTTGTACCACCCATCTTATTTTTACACTCCACTTACATCTTTATGTAAGCCACGTAAAAGGATTTATTTTGTGAGGATCGTCTCTTCTTGTCATGTAGATCAAAATCTACTTATTGATCATCTCCACATGTGCCCCAAAAATAAGAGTAAATGGGGTCAAGAATAAGTGGATTGAAGTAGAGTTTCCTTTTATAACTTTACAAAAATACTCCTGTAATGCTTGCTCTTCTTTTTTGAAATCCAGTATAAAATTCACAATCATTATAAGGAACCTGTACAAATTGACCTAGTACAAATAAGGTGGTGTTTGTCGTTTTTAGGCATCTGATTCATGTAAATTTAATTTGAATTGTGTAGGATTTTGAAATGTAAGAATTTTTAAAGGCACTCATCCGGATTGCACAAACTAATTAGTTTTCTAACAAATTCTTAGTCTTTCTACGAGTCAACACTAATTAGATCCCGAGTCGAGTTGGACGGAGAGAGAACAAATCGAGTACTCGGTTAGGTCAAAGGCAAAAACAAAACAAACAACCCCCACCGAGAAGAGGAGGAAGGAGAGGATTTGCAGAGAGAAGCAAAGATGAAATACAATCCTAGGGTTTCCAGTTCGAGAAGGAAGAACCGCAAAGCTCATTTCACGGCGCCATCAAGCGTCCGTCGAGTTCTAATGAGTGCTCCTCTCTCCTCAGATCTTCGTTCCAAATACAACGTAAGATCTATTCCAGTCCGCAAAGACGACGAAGTTCAGGTCGTTCGTGGAACCTTCAAAGGAAGAGAAGGGAAAGTTATCCAGGTTTACCGTCGCAAATGGGTCATCCATGTCGAAAGAATCACCAGAGAGAAGGTTAATGGATCTACCGTCAATGTAGGAATCAACCCTTCTAAGGTCGTTGTTACCAAACTCAGACTTGACAAAGATCGAAAATCTCTTCTTGATCGTAAGGCAAAAGGACGGGCTGCTGCCGATAAGGATAAAGGAACTAAATTCACTGCCGAAGATGTCATGCAAAACGTCGATTAATCGTTGAGTTTTTATTATCTATCCCTTCAATCTTAAGGAGTAAAATTTGAACTTTTGAGCTTATTTGCGGAATCTCTAATGTGATTAGGGCTGGATCTTATTTTAGGGTTTTGAGTTGAAGGTTTATGCTGTTTGTTTAATGTGAAATTGTTTTCTGATGATAATTTTTTGGTTTAATGAAATGGGTAGTTCTGTTATTCTGTTTTTTTTCCTTCTCTTAACCTAATGGGATTTGGGAATTTAGGGTTTATGGGTTTTGAAATGTTGTTGACATCTAGCAAAATTTATGGGTATAGACTGCATTTTTTCATAATTCTAGGTAATGTGAACTCTCTCTATCCTTTGCTAGTTTCTTGTTTCTAGTGTTTTTTTTCTTTTCTGTTGAGAAGTATATTTTGCTGGCTAGTAATGTTAACAACTAGATCAAGAAAACTAAGCAAAAACTAATGAATAGTACACTTTATAAACTAAATGTATTAAGATCAGTATTTTACATAAGTGAGTTCTTACAGGGGTAAGTAAGTTTAGAGTTACAATTGGTGGGCAAAAAGGAGATGCAATCCAGTTGAGTTTTAGTGAAGATGATTGAGTCTTGGTACAAGGACCTGATTTGGAACCTGCTTTAATCCAATAATCATCAACCACTAACACTCACTTGGCTGTTAAAAGGAATGGCTAAAAGCCTAAAAATACCCAAGTAGATTATTTCTTTTATGCATTTGTGATGATGGGGGTCTGTTGAATTAGTTGGGAGTAACTAAGCTGGGGTGTTTTATTTGATTGGGGCATAGAGATAACACCAAAAATGAAAATTTTACAAGACAACAACAAGATCATGTATCTGATAAAAAAACAAAAAACATCATATATGCTTTATAAAGATGAATGGTGGCAGTCTTAGGATATATATATATATATATAGATGGATGAGTGGTAAGACAGTGAATGCAAAATTGATTCCATATATTGCAATAGTGAAAAGTAGAAGTTTTATGCTTGTTGAAGGTTATAAGGAAGAAAGATATGAGGGCAGATATCTTTGGAAAAAGATACGAATTTATATTTAGGATGTGAACTTTCTTATGTACCATTGAGCTAATCGGCAATATGATCTTCAACCCCTTTTGTGTTTGGGATTCTTAGATCTAGCTCTCTTGCTTCCAGCAGCTAGTTGAGTAGTTTAAGTATGTTTGTTAAATAGACTTGAGTTAATAGCTTCATATTCAATATGTGTCTAAGATTATGTATAAATAGACACGACTCTGCCCTTTCTATTTGCTGGTTGAGTTGATCTACAGATGCTCTTCAATTTGCCGGTTGAGTTGATCACTTGATCTACAGATTCTACTGAAATCTTCTATGTTGCTAATGTCAGATTTTGTGTGTGTATATATAGTTAGTGACTGGTGCGATCAGGAGGACCAAGGTCTTAAACTATATCATCTGCATTACTCGTAAATGCATTGAGTTCATTGTTGAGAGCATCAAGTTTGATTTCAAGCTTTGATTGATGGGAGTAATATCTAGTCCATTCTATAAATTGAAAATAACCAAAAAGCATCTCTGCGTAGCTGTGAGTGTGTTATTTTGATCACTGAATCTTCATATTGCATTTTGAACAAATAATATTGATTAAGACCGTGCTTGGGCCTTGGTACACTGTTGTGATTTGCCTTGCCTGCCAAGCCAAGCAGGGCCGAAGCTTGTAAGAGAAATCGAGAAAGGTGAATCATTTGCTGTTTAAGAAACCTTTTTGAAGCCCGATTGTTGTATTATGATGATTGTCGAGTCAGGTGGAAAACCTCAAAACTATTTCGAGCGTGCTGACCTACTAAGGTCTATTTTACATGTAATTACCAACGGTGGATGCATATACCATGATTTCGAGCTTAGTAACTTGAATCATGTAAAGTTGTGACGCTCTTGCTTCGGAACCTCACGCTCTCTTTTCGAACTACACTCCGATGCTCCTGCTTCGGAAGCATTTTTCAACTTGGGCCATTTTTTATTAGGCCACTACTGCGCTTCCGCTCCCATTCCCGCTTAACTCTATGGTTACTTAAATTTCAATGATAAGTCGTAAGTACTAGAGTAGTGTTTAGTTGTACTCCAAGATCAAATTTTCATTGTCCAATTATTGGTTCATGTCCTCAAAGAATTCAACAGCATTCAGGGTCATGTGTAACAGGGGACCATATCACTCCATTGCTTTGTGCAGGTAACATACCACGAGGAAAGAAGTGTTGTTTCAGTTGAGAAGCATTGTCCTCCTTTTATATATCGGAGATTTTCGAGCCAGATCCAATTCTTGTACACCCCTTGATTTACAAATCACTTTAAGCCAGATCCTGTGTTCTTAAATTGCATTATAAAAGCATAACATTAGCCAACAAATTCAGTGTTCACGTTTTCTTGTTCTTTATTTACCAGATCAATCTTTCAATCTTGAGCGAAATGTTCTTTTAGGGTTTAGGAACATGGTTTATTTTCTCTCCTCTTTCCAATTTGGAAGGAATCTGAGGAGGTAATCCATGGGATTGAAAACAATATTACTCGGTCCTTGAACACAAAGGGGAGATGAATAAACCATGTATTCACTTGTAGCAGTCGATTTGGTTCATGGGAACAAATGCAGACATCCAGTTTCCACCATCAAATTAACGGTTAATCAGAACGAGTTCACCAATTCTTACATGAACCCTGACAGTAAAAATAAGCCGGAAGAAGAAATGAAGTGATCCCAATATCAGACTTGCATTTTCGGACAGGTAATCCCAGTATATAATAGGATACTTGCCAAATGAAAACAATAATAGTAAAAGTAATGAACTATAATGATTAGTCGTGCAAGCGCAATGGAAAATTCCTCTAAAGAGAAAAAAGGTATTATGAAACATGAATGGTACTCCAAAAATGCCACAAAGAACGAAAGTTGCAAGGGCTTGAGCATCCAATCAATCACTCCACAGGCGTTCAGAACGTAAAAATTATATATGTAGAAATATTTCTTTCCTTTCTTTAGAAAGCCACCAGCCAAAACAAAGATTGAAAGTTGATCTAACAGTTGCTTAATCCTTTAGCCTAATCAAGAAAGTCATGGTTTGAGAGCCAGAGCCAACCCAAACCTGGGAGTCTTCTCCAAGGCTTTTGTGTCGAACTCACCAGAGATTGTGACAAATGACTTGGGTTTGAGCTCATGCTGAAGCAATGCCCCAAGCTGTCCATGGTTGTTGAGCCTTGCCTTCACAACTGTCAGGGGATCAACTGCATACGACCCTCCAACTGTGAATGTGTTCTCATTGGTGGAGAACCTTCTGGTGATCTCTGCCACTCCGCTGCTGCTTTTTAACTGATCCAAATGGTGCACATATGAAGCCCTCAGTGTGTCGCCCTTATCGGCCCTGCATAAGAAAAAAAGATGAGCTGGAATTAGAGAACGCCATTTCCTTTTTGCCAATAGAGGTGCCACCAGACCAGGATTGGTCAGGCCTGGAGATGGTTGGTTCAGGTCTTAACCAAGTCTCCCAGCCCGAACCCTAACCTTCAGGCTTGTGCTGTAGTAACTCCCAGATTCTGCCGGAGAAAATAGATTTAGGACTCAGGTTTCTAGAGTTCAATTTTGCAGACCCAAGTTTAACGAGGGGGGTCTAGATGATCCCACCTTGTGATTGGTGGGGACTAGGAAAGTCTTAAAACACTCAAAATGATGGTGGAGTCGACCGTCTCATCCCCAACCAAGCACATGTCGAGGGTGAGGTCTGCAAAATCGCACTAGTGTTTGGAGGAGAGGGTGGGGGTGGGGGATGAACTGTATTGCCATAAGAAGATCAAAACCTTGGACCAGGCCATCACGCCAAATTGACATAGGATATAAAGCCATTTTTTACCTTGCTGGAAATGCGAGAACTTACAGAATAATTGAAGCACTGTAATCAGGACTTGTTGCACTAATGCCAGCAGTGTACTTGCTAAAAGTACCCGAACTGCTTTCATAACCAGCCTCTGCACCAAACGCAAAACTAGGGGTGCCAATGGTTGCAGAAAGATCAATAGTAGGGGACTGGTTCAGAGCAACAGCGGTAGTGACTGCTGCATGCTCATGGAAGTAATGCACCTCCACCTGCAAAAGAAATGAGAAAACAAGTCTCGAATATTTAAAGTTCTAATAATGATTATCAGATTATGCTCAGTTTCAAAGATAGTGTGGTTTGTACCTTGCCAGAGTTGTAATCAGGAAACTTAAATGTTGTGATGGCCTTCGTCGATGGTAGAATCTCTTGGAAGGTGAGAGTTGTTGAAATCTGCTTGAACGGGAATAAAAGGAAAATACTAGTTAAAATCAATAAAATTCACTTTTTATATTCTTTTAGCAAAAAGAATAAAAGAAGGGGAAAGAAAAACAAAAACAAAAGAAGAAATCACCCCACATTTGATTCTGTATCAACTTTAATATCAACAACAGTGTTCTTGTATTTGTATTGTGCTGCAACATCACCTGTAGAAAGGCCTGCTTTCTTCACTGCAGTTGAGGTAAGAACCTGAAAATAACATATAGATCAGTCGTTTTCCACTGTCAATGTAACAGTACTAAAAGAAATTAGATAGAACAGATAAAAAACCATTACTAAACCAATTGACTCAATGTTGTCGGGAGAACCACAATTATGAGAAAAGAAAAAAAACTTGGTCGATTATAGTCTTCATCCAAACCCCATCATCTAGAAGGTTGACAGAGTTTCAACAAGCAGGAAATAAGTTTTACTTCGGAGGCACAACTTGAAATTTCTACATGGAAGGGCATAGATGAAGTGCAATAACAAATGATTCAATAAAAACTTAGGCATATGTGGAACATAAGGATTTGTCAGCCATCCTGAAGTAGATGATAATTACACACATTGTGCGTGTGGGTAAAGGTGTTACACTGGTGCAACTTTGCCCTTGTGCATCTACAACAAACAGTATTCATTGTGCATGTCAATAAAGGCAGGTCATCACCTATTTTAAGCTTTTAATGAGCAGATCAGTAAACTAATCCTGCAGTAGATAGTGAAGTAAAAAATCATAAATACAAGGGTTTGCAGAGGAATGGCTAGCCAAACATGGGGATCAAAATCCTCAAAGCAATGTAGTCCTATGTCACTAAGAAACTGCCACTAAAGATAACAACTATCAGGGTGTGCACAGTTTCCTGCATCAAATCCTCCCAGTTGGAAGAACCCAAAACATCGGGGTTTAATGGCTGAAATTCCTTGTTGCCTAATTCTTGTGAAGTGTTGAATCCCATTCAATTTCAGCATCTTCTCTAATCAGTTGTCCAAAACGTTTTTGAGATATTACAAAAAAATATCTAGTTCTAGGTTTGTTTTCACAATTTTTAGTCCAAAATTCATATCTACAGCAACCACAAAACGTAATCACTTGGTAACACTAAACTTGTACTCATTACCAACCAAAATTACACCTACAAGAACCAAATCGACAAATAGAACAGAAATGAATCAACTAGATAAAAGAAGTTTCTCTACAGTCTAATTGAAATAAACAAATGCATATCTACGAAAGATTAAGATAGGAAAAATCATAATACAGAGTGAAAGAAACTTAATCCGAACCCTAAATTAACGACGTAAAAGTAATCTTTCAAATGAAAATTAGTAAAGAAAGAATCAAGATCAAGAAGAGAGAAGAGAGAATCTATTAGTACCACTCCGGTATCGCTGCAAGTCGAGACTGTGAATTTCTGGTCATAGCTGTAGTCCTTTGTTAGCAGATCTGCAAATCAATCAAGAAACAGTAATAAGCGAAAGCAAAATCACACAGAAGAAGAAGAAGAAGAGATTACAAATTATAGAGAGAGAAAGAAGAGAGAGAGAGGAATTGGATTTAGGTTTCACCTTTGGCTTTCTTTCCAATTTCTGTGAAGAGTCCAGGTCCCTTGCTCATGTTTGCAGACAGACAAAGAGTAGAGAGAGAAAGAGTGAAGTGGGAGTGGAGAAAAAATGGATTTCTGTCGTTCGGTTTCGAAAACCCAAAAAAGAAGAGAGGGGAAGGGAAGAGAAAGAGAGAGAAAGGAGGGGGCTTTCAGTCTTCTGCCACGTAAATGAGCGCTTTCGTGCTTATAATAAAAAGTTGAAAAATTGAATTTTATGCTTGAAATCATAAACAAATTTGTTTTTTTTCAAGCATCCAAAACCCACATATAATTCAAGCTACAATTGGTTAGTGGTTACCACGTATTTAAGTTCCAATTCTCACATATTTGATATTGGGGGAGGGATCAGAGGTCACCCCTAGAGTAAACGGCACGATTTTTTTTGGTAAAGATGGTCTGTTAAGTGTTAACCGTGTAAATTTATCTTGCTTTCTTGGAGTCCACTTTTTAGCCACGTAATGGCATTTAAGTCTTAAAATAGGCTGATTTTTAGTAAGCACATAATCAACGAAAATCAGCAATTGGATTATTGAAATGTGGGCTCCAAAGGCTTGGTAAAGGTCATTCAATTTCTCCAATTAGTATTTATCTCAAAATCTAAGTAATTAAAGTGTAGAGCGAAAACTTCGGAGCGACCAATTAAAAAATGTCAATGCCTTCAGAGCGAAAGCGTCAGAGCGTTGTCCAGAGTAGGAGTGACACTCTTATACCATGATTCTAGTTACTAATATCAAAATATATTTAATAAATTCATGATTGAAATTTGATGTCATTTGATAAAATAACATGTGTAGAATGTATAGAAAAATTTTCCATCTTAGCAATAGCATAATCTTCGATTAGCTCACCCTTTAGCTACGTTTAGGCCATAGGAAGTCAAGTAGGTGGAGGAAAAAAAAATTCAAGATAAATGATTTTTTCTTGTTTTACAACACATGAAAAGAAAATAAACATTGCATTTACCAACTAGTACAGTTGGTAGTATTTGTTGTTGTCTAAAGTTTAGACCTAGTTGGTAGTATTTGTTGTTGTCTAAAAACCAGGCTATTTTTTTTTAAAAAAAAAAAAACTCTCTCAGTCTCTCTCTATATATATACGAACAAATTTATACTCTCTAGAAAGTCAGCCTGTACAAGTCAATATTTGACAACTCAACTACACAAATGGATTTTGGTTTTTTTAACGTTAATCAATGTCAAACAACAAAAATGAATTCCAAGAAAGTAAGTGGTAGACCTGTTCTTGAGACAGAATTCTCAAGACAAAGAGGTAATTACATTTCTAGCACTATTAAAGTTCAAAAGTATTATTTTCAATCACAGGCTTGTGTACTTCCATTCACAAGGTTAATATCTATTTATCCGATTCCACCTTCAGGCCTCAAGCACAAATTTTCACAGACGATGATTTTATTTCTAGTAAAACTTTATTAATGAGTGAGATTTGTAAAAAAAAAAAAAAAAAACTCAATCGATGAGACAATTGGTTATTCAAATTCTGTAATTAATTCTCAATCACATTATTCGAATGTATTGTTACGATCTTTTTATTTTTTTTACTATTATTTTGTTAAAAAAACGAAATTGAAATTTAAGGCTCACGAACAGATCTCAATCACGCAACCCAATGTTAAATCTCACCCACCACCAAGACTTACCACTAGGACTCCCAAATGTGTGGGGAGTACTAGTGTCTGAGTCTCACCTTTCCGAGGCCGAGACTCTTTTAGAAATGGGATATCCCCAATCAAAATGTGAGATAAAAGTAATAAATTTAAGAATACCGGAGTGTAGATCACAACATATAAAAAACGTAGAAAACGTAAGTGTTAATAACAACCTATAAAAAACGATAACAACCGTCGAAAAACAGGTTTCCTAATACTCATGGCAAGCATGCATTGGGGGGGTCCATCTAGAAGGGGATCATCTATAAAGCGAGTTGTTTTGGATGCATTCAGACGAAAAAGCTGACATAGGTGTTATGGGTCGAATTTTTTTTTGTTTACGACTTAGATCTGGGAATCTATCCATCTTCCATAAAGGAGCCGAATGAAACCAAAGTTTCATGTTCGGTTTTGAATTAGAGACGTTAAAAATGATGAATCGACGTCGACTATAACCCCTAGCCTTCCAAGCTAACGATGCGGGTTCGATTCCCGCTACCCGCTCCATATTAATTCTGATACACGCATCGTTGATGATTAATTCTGATACACGCATCGTTGATGTGAATACGCATCTTTATTCCCTAAATTTTATCACATACAATCCGATTCTTTTTTTCCAAACGGGGACTCACTGTCCTCGACTCATTTCCCTTGTCCGTTCTCACAAATAGGGTTTCAAGGTTCTTCTATTCCTCCGCTTTGTTATTATTGAATGGACTGATCGTATAGGTGTGGTCTTTTACAGTAGGGTTATTATTTATTTCGAGGGTTTATCGCAAGCACTCTTAAGTGAGAATCGATACATGCACCAAAACATTTAGGCCTTGCTTGGTATGCAGGGAAAATTCGCATTTGCAGTTATTCCCGGTCAAATTGATGATATTCACAGTTGCTTGGTAAAGAAGTGAGACGGTGAATGTTAGCTAACTAAGCACATGCAAATATTTGTTGTTATTTTTTAAGATTCTACCAATCAACAGGGAATATTTATCCATGCAAACTACCACTGCTGCAAATTACCACAGCTGTGGTAATTTGCATTCTGCAAATTTTCCCTGCATACCAAGCAGGGCCTAAGAACAAAAACTTCCAGCACAAAAATCATTCAATCCTCTGAAACACTACAATAGGTTATAGGTTAACATTCTGCAGAACAAGATTCATAACGTACTTTGAACTCGTACCTGAACAAGTAAAAAAAAAAACCTTAAGCAGGACAGCAAGACCATCGAGATCCTGAAGTCTCCGCATTAATTACATCAGCATCGTAACAACCTTCCAACGTTGCTTCTCAAACGACACAATGATCACCTCAAATTGTATTGTCCTACTGAACAATGTGCTTTACTGCAACATCAAACACTAAAGAGTTGAGTTTTGGACTGATAGTTTGATCTATGATTCTATATAAATGTCCACAAGGTTAAGTTGATATGCTCTACTGTATATATATCCCAAGATTTCTTGAGAAAAACCCGAACGACATCTCAAAGACATTTCCCTTGCAGGTTTCCTTATACTGAGATGTATAATTATTGCTTGGCTTATCTGTTCATTGATTCATGTGTGTCCAGTAATAACCCCGAATATAAGATCTCCCACCCCGAAAAGCAGCAGAACTAATGATTTTAACACTTGACCGGTACAAAGATGAGAAAGAATCAGTGGAATCAGCATCACTTACAATGAGAACAAAACTGTTTGATCCAAACTATGCACAGCACACAAGTAGGCTCAATCCAAGTCTGAAGTTGTTTACAGGTAACTAAAGGGCTCGGTGCGGCAGTTCAGACACGAAGGTCTTCGATGTCAGTTAAGAGACCTGAACTCTCCAGAGGTCCCTTAACCGGAAGGTTCACAACCAACTGACCACATGCACCACTTATATCCTGACCCATTTGCTTCCGAATTGTTGTCCGGATATTATAAGAACCTCTAAGAATCTTCTGGAAACTTACAACTCTTTTGTCAGTGCTGGTACTGAAATCACTTAAACTGCCAATTGGATTGAAAGGTATGAGATTTACAACCTGCAGTGAAATGAGTATTGAAATGTGAGTCAGGTCATGCAACTGCGTAAGACTACAGTATTTCCTTAACAAGTTTCAAAATGAGTGTTTTAGACATTCTTCAATGGAAGTTTATGAATTTCTAAATTTATCTGGCCTTCTTTCAGTTTACTTTTGATCTTTCTTTCTTTTTTCCTGATTCAAAAGGTTGGACTCATCATCATGGATTCCACTCAACAAGTATTAAATATAATTTATTTTAAGGTGAACATTTTATGAAAATCTGAAGAAATTGTCATTAACACCACCAATTGACTTCCCACATGGCTTAATTTAGAATATAGAGACCCTCACCACTTGAAGCATCTCGAGCAATTGTCCAAGCTGGTGGGCGTGCTGCTCACCATCATTCACCCCATCAAGCATTATGTACTCGATGAATATTTTCTGTTGACTGACAATCAAAGACCAGGAATCAGATATTTCAGAACTCTTGAAATGACAGTGGAAATATGGAGCCTGGGAGAAATTATAATCAGTATCTCACCTGTTCTTTTGATAGACACGTAGAGCATCCATAAGTTTTTCGAGAGGAAAAGCCCGTGCCGCGGGCATTATCTGACAACGGATGTCTTGTCTTGGTGCATGCAATGAAACCGCCAAGTTCACACTTGGCAGGTCATCGTGGAACTTTTTGATAGCATGAATGATCCCAACCTACAAAATCAGTCACATAATGAGTATACATATATTCCAGCTTTAACTAGTTAACAAATTAAAAAATCTTGAATCTTTTCACTTTTACGTTTTAAATATAAAAGATATATAGAAATAAGATAGAACAGAGCCCAAACTATAAAATTAATATGAACGGAAATGCCTCAGTCGGGAGCAAAAAGAAGAAAGCAAAAGAGGGATTGATAACCCTTTTACAATTTCATCTGACTGAAGTCCTCAAACCAGATCCTCTCAAATTCGGGGATGGCAAGAGAATGTAAAAGATTATGTTGTAGATCAGAGGTAGCAGAAGCATTTATGTATATGAATCAATTTGCAGCATCTCTATTTTGTTTCATCAGACCCAACAGATCAGTTAAAGCTATCAACTATCATCATTCTTTTTCTTCTCTTTCTTTCTTTCTTTCTTTTTTTTTTTTTCTTTTTCTTTCCTGTATGTTTGTGACAGTGAATGGATAAGCTTTAAGCAGGGATCAAACCCTCATACTCATGGTAGCAGTATAGTACTTTCTTCGTGCTAATCTTGCAAGTATGGCAATCAAAGTTATCACTAGCAAAAATACTTCAAAAGGAATTTGAGCATTCAAACCTCTACATAGCATTTGATCTAATCATTCAAGATTATCACCAGCAATGATGATGAAATCCTAATCTTCTGGAGAACTGGCGTCCTGTGATTTTTTTTTTTTTTTTTGCACCACACAACTAGTTTAAACGGTTCAAGGCTTCAAGTACGTTAGTATCCACATTGTAAGACTGCATAACGTTTCACCATGTCTCCCTTCACTCGTTTCAACTCTTTGAATATTGATGAGAGGGTATGAGCAAGAGGACAAGAATGCCATTGGGTCATTAAGTTTTCCATTCTTTTGCAAGGAGGGGGAAAGAAATCATACAGAATTGGCATGTTTCAGAAACATTGTCTTTAATATATTTTTGGGCATCCCTTGAAAGATTTTCTCTTCTTTTTTTAATAGCTTCATCCCATAAAAGTTTAAAGAGAACGAAATTTGGATACTCTACAAACACTTGTAACAATGCAGTTTACCAAAATATAATGCTTTTAAAAATAAAAATAAAAAAAGATAGAAACTTTCAGTTTGCTAATTTTCGGTAGTAAATAAAAACGCAAGTGGCTTTAGTTGTTTATTTCCACTAAACATGTGACCTTATGGAAATTTGAAGATGGTGAAAACTATTTTATACAAAATCCAAAGTCGGTTTTGTGTGCAGAGAGAATTCTTCAACTCTGATGTATCAAAACAGTATCCCTGACATAAATAGGATATCAAACTTTAGATCACTAGTTTATAGCATGGCAAGGGGCACCATTCAGTCATAAAAATAATAGGGATTATGATCTACAGTTATAAATGCAGATATAGCAACCAAAGGAAATAATTAATATGATCAAATGGAAGATAAAAGAATTTAATGAAATAAC
Source organism: Macleaya cordata (assembly GCA_002174775.1). Classification (NCBI taxonomy): domain Eukaryota; kingdom Viridiplantae; phylum Streptophyta; class Magnoliopsida; order Ranunculales; family Papaveraceae; genus Macleaya; species Macleaya cordata. The sequence goes on along the minus strand of MVGT01002091.1, from coordinate 153,256 downwards.
TGATATCTACTTCTCATTGACAATAAAAAGAAGATTCAGGTATAACATCAGTTCGTAGTACCTACAGTTGATACTGTAATTCTCTTCGGTGATTGCTGAAACGGAAATCCTGTCATGATCCGTATAGCTTCCACCAGGGAAGTATAGTTATTCATGGGTTCACCCATTCCCTGTTCAAATTTGATATATCAGTCGTACTTTAGTTTCATTTGCCCAAAACAGTATTGCAAGACATATTATATTCTTTGGAAGGGAAAATAAACCTAAAAACTCTATAGCAATCAAGCATCTAATTTACTCTACTAGCATAATCAACCAGGTGAAATCAAGCAATCCTAATAGTTGAACAGCGAAGCATGGCCATAAGCCAGTTCCATGGTTGAGCATAAACACAATAGTTATTTGGGCCTTAATAAGCGAAGGGGTCTAGACAATTCAAGAGTATGCAAACAAAATTTAGGGAAAGAAACCATCACGAACATATCATAGTTCTGAGTTCATGTATGTTCTAAAATTTCCCAATGAATAAATAAATAACTGCATCCGTCCCAAGAAACTTGATATCATAAAGGAAGACAAAAAAAATTTAAATCTCAATAAAAAATCAGAGAACATATGAAATTGAATTTAAAATTTTGGAAATTGCAGAAAAAAAGATAAACTGCAAAGGAAATGACTACTAAGGTTCGATTAATTAATAGTACTCTTTTTCTCTCAACTCTCGTTTTTAGTCACATTTTGCTATTTTCCCATAGATTTTCAAAAAAAAAAAAAATGTAACACAATGTCAATAATCATGGATCTTGTCTTTGTGGCTTTAAAAGTCAGACAAGTCCAAGGAAACACATCTAACCCACATACCAATATCGTTCAGGTCTAAGCGAAATGTGAAAAGGCCAATGTGACTCAGGTATCACATTGACTCAGTGTTCATTGCCTAACTCATTGTTGTCTCAGCTCTGACTCAGTGACTCTAGCTTGACGTGAGACCGACCTTAACTCAGGTTTTTGCTTCTCAGTGTCAGGTTAATCAAGTAAACAAAATTTGGTGTTCCGAGTCTGTATCATAAAAGTGTTTTTTTTTATCCCCCTCTAACACACAAAATAACTTTTTGTATCAAATTAGCTAGTAAAAACAGGGTCGGAGAGACTCAGAGAGTAAAAACGGAGGAGGAGTTATTTGCAAGTATCAGCCAATTATCATTAAAATACTAATAATAATTGAATCTTCATAACTCTAAACCCTTTTTATTTACCTACCTTTACTTTCCTTTTACAGTACATAGTACACCTAACATACAAAAAATGAGGGTGAATGCAGACATTCAAAACTGCCACATAGTTGTATTAAGGCCATGCTTAGTTGCCATGCCTTCAGCACTATACTTAGTTGTTATACCTATCAAAAGGTGATCTTTTTCCAACAGTTTCTTACTTTGTTAAAATTAAAATTTCTACTGAAAAGAGAAATATGAAAATCTCTAAATTCCCTAATAAAAGGTCCAAACAACAATGGTAATGCTTGGTAGTAAATGCATTAACAGGTCTCATATTAGTGGAGTTCTGAGTCCTGACAGTCTCCCAGTAGAATTTTCTAAGGAAGAAGAATCCCTCAGAAATATCTTTTATATAAAACAAAATACAAAAACTTTTGAAATAACAGAATATGATAAGACTCTCTCCACGTTGACGGATCGATGACCATTCATAATTGATATGACAAAACTACTTAAACAGATCTAATGTTGCAACAGAAGTCGAAGAACAAAATTAAAAATAATAATAATAATAATTACATACCATAAAAACAATGTTACGTATGTGACAAAAGCGAGAGGCGTGGACCAATTGTTCCACAATTTCTCCTGATGATAGATTGCTTTTAAATCCCATGCTTCCAGTTGCACAGAATGTGCAACCCATTTTGCAGCCCACCTGTGATAAAAGTACAAATACAAGAGCAGTTGATCGTCATGTAACCAGCTGCAGGTAGAATCCATAAGCAACAAGGAAAAGAAAAATACGAACAACTTTTTTTTTTTTTTGATAACTGAAAAGTATGAAGATTGAAGCATTTCTTTCTAACAAATTATGAGGAACCAAGTTCAGAAAGTGATTACCAGGATATGGTTTGCAATAAAAAAAATTAATCCAACAAAAAAGAAAAAGGAACTCGAGGGTACAAGTCAGTTTGCCGATATAAGTAATGAACAGTATATGTAACACTTCAAACAAAAATTTGTTAAAAATATATATATGAAAGCAGTTCCCGTCATAGTTATGAATCACTTTTGTTTCTTCACTATGAATCAATAATCATGAAATAGATTCCATGGACTGTTCCGAATCTTATTAAACTGGCACAGTTTCTACCATGGCAGGGCTCAAATTGTCTGAGTGCACCTTTGGGTCTTACAAAACAAATATATATTTCCACACATTAGAAAAGAAGGGTACCTGGGATGATATGCACAGAGTTGCCCTCGGACCTCCAGAACGGGGTTTCCCAGCACATGTCCCCAAACGTGAATCATATCTCATTATCACAGCTTCCACAAAAGATCCATTCTGATAATAAAAACAAGAATGACAATATAACTGTCAGATTCGCAAAAACCCAACTTGTAGCTTGCTAAGTTCCATAAGTAATTTTAACTTCTTTTTTCTTTATCGGTAAAACGAGTTTAAAAAAAATTACTACTCTCCCCTCAAAAAAAAAATTACTACTCTTGAAGACAAAACCCTTGCTTCCCCAAGTTGCAGAAACCAAAAGATTTAAACCAACACATCCAGCTAAAGGACGGCTACAATTACTATTACCACAGAGGAATGCATATATAGCTAATAGTGCGGCCTGTTTTTGTGCATTTATTTGTATACTGAGAAATTTCCAAGTGAATGAGAACACTATGTCCAACCTCTAAAACAATTTCAAACCCTAGAATGACAATAATACGGCTAAAACACATGTTACACAAGTAGTGTAACCCAATTAGACTACTAAAGATCCCACTTAGCAATGAGTTATTAAATAATTCAGTTCAACAAAATCTCTTCCATATTCAGATTCAATCACAACCCACAACAACAATCAATCAGGCAACTAATTCAAAAAATAAACCAATATGAAATTCAAAGTGGGATTTTTATTTCAACAAGAAAACCTAATTTAGAAATTCAAGAGAGTGAGAGAGTACCTGCAATTTTATAAGAAGCTTGGTGGTGACATTGTCAAGGGATTCAAGAACAGAATGAGCAGTCGAAGTGGAGAATTTAAACTTTGAGTTAAGTATAGGGTATGCAGCTGATGGCAACGAAGGTACTTCATTGAACTCACTATTAGGGTTTTGAAGAACGTGCCTGCCCCCATTTACATAACAAATATGATTATTTTAGAGAGAGAAAAGAAAAGAAGAGAGAGAGAGGAGTGATGTTCTTACTTCCATATGAGGGGGATGAAGTGAGTGTTGATTCCCGCCTTTTCGAATTCGCTTCTGAGAACCCCTGAATCGAAAACCGATCGAACTGCCATAACTTCGCTTCTTTCTCTGTGTTGGCTTGGTTCCTGTTCCGCTTCTCTTTTATTGACTTCGCGAAAAAATCAGTGAGGATGAGTTGACTCGCCAGAGTCGTCTCGGCCTGAGCCACACAAAATACAAGACCCAACGGTTCTATCAGGGAATCGCCCTACCTCGGATCAACTTGACTCGGACTAACTCTATCGAACTCATGTTTCACTCATCTAACGATTTTTTGCGAGCATAAAGTCATCTAACGGCATTCATATGGGAGTTCTATGCAACCCCATCCTTATCTTAAAACACTGATGTACTCATCTTCTACTTCTCTTATTCGATGTGTGTGACCCCTCTCCGCACCTTTCGGTATTCAAACTATTTTTCATCAATGTGGAAGAAACTTGTCTTGTTTGATGTTCTAAGGAGCGAGCGAGCACGCAATTGAGCAATTGACTAAGGAGATGTTTGAGATAATGAGTCACTAAAGTGACTAAGTCGACATACTTAGAGGGAATTTCACAACTAATTAAAAGGTTACTTCTTTTTTTTTGGCTTCTATTAAAAGTCAAAAGCATGAATTTGTAACGCTAATGAAATCAAATAAAAATCAAACACCATTTTTCGACTTCAACTCTAAATAGATTTTAGTTCTAAAGTCTAAAAAGAAAACGACGCCTACCGCAAACTAAGCTAGTTGGACCCTGAAAAACCACATATTCTAATAGTTCATATAATCCACTATTTATAATACGGCTCTCAATCAGCTCTCAATCAGCTAACGGTTCTTATTTATAATAGAATTGGATATTTCTACCTAATTTTTACATATTCTATCCACTTTATTTTCTACATTTCATTTACGTGGATCTATGGGACACACATGAAGAACAAAGAAAATCAAATCCTCACAATACATCAACCCTACATCTCCAACTGAATGAGCCATATACTATTCTCAAATTTTTTTTCATACACAACTGTAGGGCTGTAGGCATACTTCAAAAAAGCACGTGATATATATATATATATCAATTTTCAAATTAAATCAAAGTTTACCTACTACTCCATGAAAAACAAACAATAGCAGCATGAATGAATGAATAATGAGTTTTGGTCCAAATCCATAACCACCCACCACCTAGCTATTGGGTTTAACTGGGATAGGGGTCTTTCCAGAGTCATAATTCTTTTGTTTAGGTTATATGTCACTATAATTGTGACCTAAAAAACGTCCCATTTTTGTAGCAATCTCTTTCTCATCTTCTTCTTTAGTTTTTCTTCCAGTAAACCAGTAAGGCTCAAGTGGGCCCAGATCAATTCATTGGATTGGTTGGGCATGGAAAGCGTGTCATGCATATGAAAATTTTTGGCCAGTCAAGAACAACATTATTGGATATTCCTCCATCTTTACTTGAAAAAAAGTGTGTTTTGATACTGTTCAATGTCTGAACACTCCAATATTTTAGTTTGAACTTTGAAAAGATTACAAAAACAAAAAACAATCAAAGTGGTGGAGTAGGAATTTGCAGCTTTGCTCCTAAATCTAAAATAATCAAAATAGTGTTGCAAACTCAGACCCAAATTAATATTCTTGTTTTCTTTAACATAGATTTTTAGACATACATCTAAATCCTTTGGAAACTAAATCAAAAAAAAAAAAAATTATCATCTATTAAAAATAATTATTTATATCAAAATAACTAACAACACCAATACAATTAAAGAATCATTAATCATAATTAATTAAACACAGAAAAACAACAAAACAAAGATGTAATTAAACAAAAGCATCAAATTTTTTTTTTTACAACTTATAATGTAATTTCGAGCAAATTACTTCAATCTGTTCATCTTCAAATTTATTATCGTCCAGCACGAGACAAATTACTCTCTCCCGGGGCTTGTTTGGATTCTTTCGGTTTCCATGGCGATAGAATTGAGTCATGCTTTACACTTTGAGATCGAATATATTCGACGCCGTAACGTTGATCAAATAACTGATCAGATGTAGGTGGCTGAAATTCTGATCGAGTTCGTCGATGGGACGAGCCTTCGGTCGAGCCCATCCCGGTTGTTAACAAATGGTAGCTACGGCTACGACTCGAGCCCTCGGAGAGACACCGATAGTTCCTGTGATTTTTATTCTGTTTCTTCATGGCATGAAAGAGAAAAGGAATCAAACCTTCCATCTCTTTTCTCTAGTTTTGTTTTTTTGGATTGGATCTCTTTGTGTGTAATTTGTTGAGTATGTTTGGGATATGGTTGTGAGGAATAAATGAGTCTATGTTCTTATTTATAGTGTAAAAATGTTCAAACAAAGATAGAGATATGTTAGGTAAGAATTAAGAAATGAGAAACAACAAAATAGGTGATGGCATTAAATGCCATTTCATAGTCAAAGATAAAAATCTTAAACGAAAATCCAAAATACCATTTTGAGCATTTTGAAAAATTGAGTATTCAAACATATCATGTTTGCAAATGCCACTTAAATTAGTTGGTAAAGTTTATTGTTGTAAATAAAGACTTAGGTTCAAATTTCATTTGCATCGAAATATTAAGATAAATGTTGAAGAAGTACTGTACACAATTTATTAATCATGGAAGGGCATATCGTTTGATCTTTACGGTGTCTATTCCAGGGGCGGAGCTAGGAATTGAACTTTAAGGGGGCCAAAAGATATAAGAGATATTATACTAAGGGCCACAATAGAAATATCAAGAAAATTTGGAGGGGCCAATATAAAATTTTCAACTATTGTAAAAAAAAAAATAAAAAACCCATAAGAATATTCAATTTTCCAAGGGATGAGTCAAAGGCTTGGGGAGCCATGGCACCCCTAGGCCTGTTTGTAGTTCCGCCGATGGTCTATTCTTTTTTCTCACACATATTACTAGCAGTCCATTTAAAAAAAAAAGTTAATAAATATCAAAAACAACTGGTGATAAATAAGAGGGAAAATTCCAAGTAATTGTAACAAAATTGTACCAGTACTTTATGAATTTGCAAATAGAGAAAAGAAGAAACCCAAATATTATAAATGAAATAAATTGCAAAATTTCAAAGAAAATCTGTTTGGATTCTTGCTTGAAGAAACGTGAGAAAGATTAAGAAGGAGGAAACTAAAAAAAATAAAAATATTTGGATTACCTTCCAATTTTGACTGATTTGAGTCATTTGACAGAAATTATTAAATGGAAGGAGTGAGGCAACCTCTTTTTTTTTATTTAGGGTGCAAAACTAAAACTAGGGTTTCAAAACGGGAGGCTTCATAGTTTGGGTGCTTGACTTCATGATCACGCGCGTAATAGTAATACCCAAATCCTATCCAAAACCAAAAGTAATAAGATGCCAGCGTGGTGGTCCACGTGCTTCAAATGCCCAAGCTTAATCCTTCTAGTAGTGGTAGGTTCTGTTGACCTGAATCCGTTGACTGAATTCTTTTTCTTACGTCGAAGCTTATTCCAAATAAATAAAAAATAATAATCGATCCTTGTTAAACAATTATTTGTTCCAAGTGCACGTTTGGAACAGCCATTTTACCCCTAAAATGTGTGTGATAAAAGACAGTTTTATACTTCTATATTTGAAAAAAATAAAATAAATAAACTTGGGTGGTGGTATTGTGGTAAGCCAAAAAATGCGTCTGCCGGGAGTCGAACCCGGGTCTATTGCTTGGAAGGCAATTATCCTAACCGTTGGACTACAAACGCTGATGCATCTTTTTTTAGACCAATATTGTAATAATAGTGTTAATTTTCTACGTGTTTGATAACATTTAAATTCCATGGAAATGAGTTAGTTCCATGGAAACAATACAAATTTCGCTGTTCGTTTATATTTAATTCTATGGAACTGGAAGGCCAGTTACTAAAAAGCGTGGCTAATAGTTAGCTTTTAATGTAATTTCATAGAATAGGCTTCCTTGCCCAACACACCCCCCCCAAAAAGAATTAATTATGCGGAAGTGGTGGAGATGAACCTATTTACACCTAACACATTTCTTTGCTATCAAACACAGCCTTAAGGACACTGATAGTGTGACACTAGATTTGGTGTGGACACCAAATATATATATATATATATAAAATATATTTTTTGATAGGAATGTCGACACCAAATTTTGGTGTCATGCTAGCACGGTCCGAAAATTAAAATGTAAATCATAGATACTACTCATATGAGTCATATCTGTTGCCAAAAAGGCTAAATGGACCAAAAAGTTTCTAACTACTTTCATAGTCCGGGCTAATTTGAGCATAGAACCATGAATTATGAGACCCATGTGATAATCCAGTCTGATCATCGACGTTTGTTTTTGTCCGCTTGCGACATAAACAATTTTAGTCCAAATACCACAGTTGATATGTTACTCATCCTAGTAAGGATTAAGGAACCAAGGACGCTAATGGGCTGGACCGGGTCGAGCTGGACTTGAACCAAATATTAGTCAAGTTGGTTTTAGAACCGAACCAAGCTTTAATCGAACTTGGGTTGGTCGAGCTAGTTTTCATGCTCGAGGAAATCTCGAAACTTGGCCAAATCTTAACTGTAATCAACTTCGGGGCCTTGCAAGGCCTATTAGGCCCAGGCCTGGTCAACCACTTTTGCTTAACAGCAGACTATCGATCAAGTTTTTAGTGCCTGCTCATATAATTTTATCGGTGAAGCCCATGTGTTCACCTAGAGAATCTTGTTAGAGGTGTCAATTGGGCCGTGCTGGGCCGGCACGGCACGACCCCACTAGTGGGCTGGGCTGGCACGGCACGGAGCACGGTCGGCACGACAGGGTTTCGTGCTGGGCCGTGCCGTGCCAAGTCACAGTTTAGGTCAGCCCAGCACGGCCCACTGGCCCAGCACGACTGGGCCTCGTGCTGGGCCGTGCCAGCCCAGCGTGCCATGGGCCGCCCATCTGAAATCCCGCCCTTTTTTTTTTT
>MVGT01002091.1:25747-143061 GCA_002174775.1 Macleaya cordata | reverse complement strand
GGGGGTAATTTGGTCAAAAACACAAAAATAGCCGTTTTCCTGACGTTGGGCCGTTATCGTGCCTGGGTCGTGCCGTGCCGTGCTTTGGCCCATCGTGCCGACCGTTAGGCACGTAACGGCTCTAATCGTGCCGTGCTTCGTGCCGGCCCATCGTGCTGGGCCGTGCCGTGCTGGGCTCATGCTGGTTCCGTGCCGTGCTGGGCTGTGTGCCGTGCTTGGGCTGGGCTGGGCCAAAATCGTGCCCGTGCCGTGCTCGTGCTGCTGGGCTCAAGTGGCCGGCCCAGTCAATGGGTCGTGCTAGCCCAGGCACGAAATGGAATGGGCTGGGCTGGGCTGGGCTGCCACGTGGTCGTGCTGGGCCGTGCCGTGCCTGGGCCGCCCAGCCCAATTGACACCTCTAAATCTGGTTATTAGGATTGCACGAATCACTATCAAGTATTAGTAACTCAAATGTAATATGTAAAATGTATATAATTCCCACTAATATATTGATTTTCACTGAGCAAAAAACAAAGAAAAGAAAGTGGGATATGGTTGATTTGATAACATAACCATTTTATCTATCTTTAAATTGAAAGAAGCAAAGAACAAAGAAAGTATATTTTTTAAAAAAAATGCAGGCCAAAAAAGAGAAGGGTTTTTTTTTTACTTTTTTACTTTAGAATTATGAGCATATGACATCCTGACCTCCTGCTAGTTGTAGTAAATGGAAGAAAACTTATTGTACAATGCCAGCTTGAAATGCTCAAATCCCACCATTTTAAGCTTCCATTCTCATTAAGACAAAGGAAAAGGGATGGAGCCTGTGACCCCTTTCAACCATGAATTTCATTATGTATTGATCCCTACAGCTACAACATTAGACGACATTTTCAGTCCTCCTTATCCTTCACCCACCATTAAATGGACACAACAAATTCAACCAAACACTCATAACTGTGTGCATAATTTGTGTTTGCATTTGAATGTCTTATTAATTTCAAACTCTATAATTTTTTCATTCCTTCTCAAATTTTATCCATTTGGGTAGAAATATCTCTCTTAATTTCTTCTTTAATTTGGGTATATGTTTCTTACTAAAATTTTCTTGACATGGGTAACATTTTCGCGAACAGAATATGTTTGGATTCGACAGCGAATTCAATACCTTGTTGAAGAGAGCATTGAAATTTGAAAAGCATTTTCTGTAGCTTAACTTATAGGTAATTACAGTAAACATGTTGGATCTTTCTCTATGTCAGGTTGAAGAAGCTCCTTTCTGTTTTAAGACAAACTTTTTTGGACATAGTAAGTATGTTTTGCAACAGAATCTTTCAATGTTGTAAAATAAACCAACTCATAAGAAGCTTGGAAGAAAAGTATCAAACAGATTCTTAGTTTTTTTTTTTGGTAAACCAAACAGCTTCTTAGTTGTTTAGACTGGCAAACTAAGTTTGTTTGCATTTAACTTTTGATCGAATTAGTGGAGTTGGTTATCAGTACCACTAAACCTGTATAAAACATGGATTGATGGATCGACTTTTTCGAAAAAAATGGTCATACAAGGAACGACGTTGATCAGATAGATGACACAAAAAGATACATTGATCAAATGGTTAGGATCATAAAGCAAGATTTTGATTTAGATCTGTTGAATCTAAGAAGTAGTCCAACAATTGAATAGTTCAAACTTTGCAAAGAAAAAGACTAACAATCTCATTGTTGAATTACATAAATCTCTTCCTCCTAGAGATAGAATATCCTTTCCTGCCAACACTGCCAATGCAGCTGGAAATTGTACTAGTTGGTCAATTGTACAAGATCATGTTCACTGATATTACTGATCATATTTTGACCACAAAAAACAGTAAAAAGCCAATAAGATAGTGAAGAGGGATAGAGAGAGAAGATAGAATGAGGAAATTCAGTTTCAATTAATCACACTCTTAGGGCAAGTGTTATGGGAAACTCTTATTTAGGTTGTTTGGGGTAGGAGTTTAAGGGTTTGAGGGAAGACATGTGCCATGGGAAAATAAGTGGGGACGACAAAGATAGTGCCATACAGCACAAATTGTGCCGCACAATGAGTGTCTGGCACAATACTTATTAGCTAACTTTATTTCTCCACCAATATAAAAAGGAGGCTACTTTAAATTTAATAATATTTTATAACTTTATTTGAAAATAAAATGTTAAATTCATAGTTTTGATATGGCAGAGAGTGTGCCGTACGGCACAATCTTTGCCTTACGACACACAGTGTGCCGTATGGCACAAATTGTGCCGAACGGCACACTCTGTGTCTCCTCCCTCAAACCCCTTACCCAGGTCCCAAATCTAGGACCGGAGGGAGGTGTTTGGTTGTTTGTGGTGTCCATTGTACTTGCCTAAACCTCAAAAAATACTTTCTTTGCTTGTTTAAGGTGTCCATAACACTTGCCCTTATGAACTATCCAAAGTGAAATATTTATAGACATAAAATCCTAGTGAGATAAGGAAACTACCCAAAATAGAATTATAACCCTGATAAAATACCAAATCTTACTAAAACAAAGAAACCAAAATCCAAGTTAAAAAAAGACAAAAATAACCTAAATGATCTCTATCATACAGGTTTGGAAGTAAAGAGAGAGTGACATTAGGTGAGCATGGTTCATTTATTTAAGCCCTGTAAAAGTCCATACAGAGTTCCATTTAATGTCTTGGAAAAGAGAAAGCAAAGAACAGTCAATGAAGATAAAATATCTCACATCTTTGATGTGAACTGTAGCTAAAATGTGGGTCATTTAGGTAAGTTGCTTGTCACTGTACTATCCAATCAAATATAGTAAATATCACTTAAAAGTAAATTCAATACTTAAGAAAAGATTAATCACATAATGTACTTAGCAAAAGAACATCATTCCTTTTGATTCAACAAAACAATGTTTTGGGTTTCCTGACCCAACACAACCTTGCAAACAGTAAAAAGCATGGCCCTTCCTTCAAAAGGCACCCCCAAACATTCAAACAAATCCAATTATCATTCAGCTTTACATACTTTTTGATGGCCAACATGAAACAAAGATGCATCAAATCACACCAACAGCTCCCCCCTACTTCTTCATTGCCATCAATCAACCTTTTTGAAAGACATAAACAGCATCCCAAGCCCCCCATCAAAAGGTAGGGTTGCAGGAGATTTTTTTTCAAAAAAACTAATACCTATCAGAAGGAAAAAAAGAAAAAAAAAAGAAGAAGGTACAACAAATTGATTAAGTGGGTATGTAGTAGCATTAACCAATAAAACACTACTCACAATCACTATTAACAAACAATCTTCCATGACATACTAGACTTCTCTTTAATCTCCTAGACCTATCTTAGGTCTCATCACTCCTCCTAGCTTTTGAACTTCAGTCAACTTTTTACTATAGACTAAAGATTTCCTCTCATTTTTTCTTTTATTATTTTAACCTTTTTTTGCTTTTCCTACTCAGTTGTTGTCTCATGATCAGAGACTTGTTTTGGTATTGAAAAATGGAAACCTCAATCAAACTCCATATTAGACCCATGAAGTGGTAGACAAGTCTCACTAGTCACTAGACCAATAATCTAATTGAAAAAACACAAATTCATACCAACTAAAGTAATCAGCATCCTCAAAGTCTGATGGGTTATTCTTTAATGAAGTCCTTTCTCATTGATCATGCCACAATTTTGATCATAATCACCTAATGTTATCTTTCTCCTCTTAGTTCTGGAAGCAGAGGTGATAGAAGAATCCTCAAGAACATCGGTCGAGCTCGAATAAATTGATGATAGATCTGGGGAAATTACAAACTTGGGTATTTTTGATTTCTCAATCTCTAATACCTGCATTAGATTATAGCAGGAGAAAACATGTTCCTGGCAAAGAAAACATAAAACAGAAAACAAACAGTAATCAAATTTCTATGTTTTCTTCTTCTTCTTCTAACTACTAAGAGGGTAAAAATTGAAAAAGACTCACATTTTCTAGAGACCCACATGATGAAATTGAACTCATCTTAAGCTCCAACATTTTTCTGGTTAAATTCTTATCCAATGCTGCTAAAACTGCAGCAGCAGCTATGGAAGATGGTGGATGATCCATTGAGTTCACCTCTGTATCCAATAAGAAACATTTATTAAGTAAGTAATCAAATTAACAAATTCAATAAGACTTGCATAAAAAAATCCAATTTGGGAGTTACATTATTAATTGATTACCTTTTATTGTAGCCAAGATAAGTTCTGAAATTTTAGATACTAAATCTTTGGGTGGTTGAGATTCATCATTGAATTTGGTGATGAAGTAATGGAAATATGCAAAGGGAGTGATTGAATCCATTCGCCATTCTAAAGTATTCAAAACTAGAAGTTCCATTCTTTGAATCACCTTACTTTCAAAATTGTATTCTTCGATCTGAAACTCTGATAAAGTTGGAACACTACATTCTTCCATTTTTGCAGCTAAGGATAAACAAGCTACAGATAGTAATCTAATCGCCCAAAGCTTCTCACCCTGTTAAACAAGAACACCATGAAACCTGTTGAAAGAGAGATAACAAGAGAAGATTGAGGAATCCAAATAAACAAGAGGTGCTTACATCAATGGCTCGCTTTGATAAGAATCGATCGAAGTAAGTCAGAGACAAATAAGCTGTTTGCAAGCGAAACCCAAAGAAAGCCCTCGTCTGGTTAGAAAAACAGAGAAAAATTTTCAAGACCCAGCAAAGAAAAATTTTAAAAAAAAAAGATGGGTAAAACAAAAAATTGGAAGAAAATTATTGATCAAAACCCACTTTCAAAATCCATCTGATGGCATCCAAACGAGCACATTTGAACCAATCTTGGGTCATGGTGGAACAATCATCCAAAGATCCTTCATTTTTTGTTCCAAAATTATTCTCTCTTTCAACCAACATTTTTATATACTCATCATCTGATTCCAAAAATCCGTAATTGTTTAAGTTAATAAATAAATCTTCTTTAACCTCTACTTCTTCATCATCGTCATCTTCTTCATTGAAACAAGCTTCATTTTCTTTACAGAGAAGGCTAGAGAGTGAAAAAGAAGAGGCAGAGTCTTCCATTTCTGTTAAATTTTTTTTTTTTTTTCTGTTTGGGTCTTTACATGTACACAAAAGAATCTAAAATACAAGTTGTTTCAAGCTCTAAATCTACAAAAGGAAATGTGGGTGATTGCATGAATCTTGAGCAAAGAGAGTGATATAGGGAGAGAATCTGTTTGTTTCAACTCTCTATCAAGCACTAAATCTACGAGAGGAAATGTGGTTGACTGCCATGAATCTTGAGCTAGAGAGAGAAATGAAGAGAGAGAAGAGTGAGGAAATCTGGGTTTTGGACGAGGAGTTGAATGGTTTGCGGTTTTAGTGCCGCCAAATTTAGCGGGGATGAGATAAGAGTGGGAAAAAAATTTAGAGACTTGGGCATGAGTTTTAGCGGTTACAGAGTCGCGTATACAGAGAGAGAGAGAGAGAGAGAGAGAGAGAGAGAGAGAGAGAGGGAGTTTTAGAGAGAGAAACAGCAGTACAGCACAGTTGTATAACTTGTCATGAGGCTTGGGAGTTGGAAGGGAGCGTGTGTAAGGTGGTGGGACCCACCGATCAAATGGTTGAGTTTGCCCATGGGCTTGACTGTTGACTTGCACACAAAAAGTTCCAGAAGGAGGGGGTACATATGTAATTTTCAGCAAAAAATCAAGTGATACATTTCACTAGAATCTCATCAGAATGTTGCCACGTGGAACTTCGGATCCCACTGGTTATACAAATCTTTGACCGAACTTGGACCTTCTCAAATCCTAGCTGTTGAACTTCAGTATCCGTCTCCATTGTGAAATTTTGGTGGTGTTTGAATTTTTCTCAAGCATCTTGAGATCTAATCTATATGAATCTGTATTGTGTAGGATTACTCAGCTTAATAATTCGAAAATAAATTCCAACTCAATTTTTTAATTGAATACTTCTTGTTTTGAATTAATGTAGAGATAAAAGTATTTCAATAGTGCTACGATCACCGAAAAACCTATTGTCACTCCCCGATTTTCGGTACTCTAAATCCCATCCGATTCGTCGAGTCTGAAAACCAAGGCGTGATTAGTGTAATAGAAGTGTAAGTAAAAATATCGAATAAAACTCATTTACTTTACTTTTGAAAGATAATGAATTTAAAAATATTTTGTTAATTGTCTACTTTAATCAACATTTGTTATCTTAAAGTAAGGTCCAAGTCAAAGAAAAATAAAAATGTAATGTTTAAAAATAATTTTCGTATCAACGGCATACAGTTGATTAAAATAGACATATCTACTTAACTGTAAATCGTAATTTTACAAATAAATCCATTCTAAAAACTAGATTCACAGATCTACAATTTCATCAAAAATAGACTGAGGCTAATTCCGATCATAAGGAGCCCAAAAATGCGTCCGAAGTACTGATATGGACGTATAAAAACTCAGAAAATATAATTTTAGTTTTTTAACAATATTTGTAAAATCAGTAACTTTAAAGAGAAATTATTCTCTAACCATAAATTTAAAATACATGTTATAATACCTTTTTGAAAAGAAAAAATCGAGAGCTATAACTTTATCAGAAATAGACTCGGCTCAATTTGGACTGGAACATGTCAAAAAACACTGTTTTGTAAATCTGACAGTATGAATTACGGAAATTATACAATTTCGTATAAAACTTAATTAATTTAATTATTCATAATAAAAATTAAATGTAAATTAATACATAAATTATACAATTTAAAACTTAACATCTAAGTTCATATGAATGTTAAAACAATAAAATTCATACAAATAACCCTTTTCCCAAGTGATAGAATAGTAGTTTAATTCATCAGTTATATTTATACAGATTTGAATAACACTAGCAATCCGCTTCTTAATCTGCACATCCTTCACCCTCAACGTAACCTGTGGGGGGAATTTAGAGGTGAGTAAAACTCAGTAGGTGTAAACTATCTAAAAATACTAGATTTGAAACATGCAAAAATCACCATATTAATACATCAAAAAGAGATTTTTCTTTTTAAATAATTAACCATTATTTTAGGTCTATTTCATCGGTGTCAACCGTCTCCTCAAGTTGGAACTCAACGGTACCTACAGGTGTTATAGGGGTCTCCTATTACCGATACCATCTAGATTTATTTTTAATCTAGATAACAAGTTATTACTAAACTTCCTTTAATTCATTTTTCTTATGAATAAAAACTCAACCCTTGGATTAAATAATTAAATGTAACCATACAAGATAAATACATTTCATATGAAATTTCATAACAAAACATAAAATTAGATTTTGTTTATAGTAGGGATCCCACCTACCTTATTTGCTATCTCCAATTCAATGGTGTAGAACATTAAATTTCCATAACCTTGTTGATATTTGTAAAATCAACCTTATGTAATTAAATAGGGTATAAAATGAAAAATAAAATGGAGGCATATTATTAAGAAAGAGATATATGAGAGAAGAGGGGAGAAAGAAGGGAAGAAAGGGGAGAGATTTGTGTTTTGAAGAAGGAAATAAGGGGGGTTTATATAAGAAATTTTATTTATTTTTATATTATTATTTCTTTTAAAAATATTTTTTTAATTAAATATTTTATTATTATTTTTTTAAGTGCTGCTACAGTAGAAGCCGTCGGCTACTGTAGCAACAGCCCATGTGCTAATAAAAAAATATTTTATTTTTTTAATTAATTTATTATTATTATTTTTTTTTAGAGATAACTCTCTTAAAATACATTATGAGTTTCCATGCAAATTACCATACATATAAGAAATTTATTTTTTCAAATCAATACTCATACAAATGGGCATACTTCCATACTAACTTAATTATGTTGGTTAAGTGTGGAATATTCACACTATGGAATTTCTTTGGGTATTGCACCTACAGTATAATCTATATAAAGAAACATTTTTTTTCAATAGTGCACGAAGGTGTGTTACGTAAATCACAAGGGTGTGTAAATACACATTACCGTAAAATTTCCATTATTATGTAGGTATTTCTTACCTAAATTCATAAATAATATTTGAAAAAAAATGGTATCGAATATGGAGTAATATGATCCAATCTGATAGGTGTTTCGTACCTGAGATAATAAAGTCGTTTGGAGTTGACTCATATTTTAGATTCAAAACTCATCTATATCTTAACAGGCTAAGAACTAATTGCCTTGTTAATTTTTTATTTGTTTATTTATTAAATTGATGTAAAATTTAATATATTTTTAATCCTCGTATACCAAATTAGTGAATTATTACCAATGAAAATGTGTGGTATATTTTTCTTTTAAAATAAAATAAAATAATTTAAAAAAATATTACCACAACTAAAAGTCTAAAATGGATCAGTGTTACTATTTGGAACGACCGTTTTACAAATCGGATGCCCGACACTTATGTAGCATGGTGGATCCCACTGCCACATAAGTTGGAAACTCCCTCAAAACACTTTTAATGGAGGAAAAGTGGTGAGTCTCACCACGCCACATAAGCGTCCGACATAGATTTTGTAAAAACATCAGTCCAAAAAGCTTTATTGAAAACGGGTAGACTCAGTTTTTTGTTCCCTATTTTCTTCTCTATGCAATAATTATATAAAATCCACATATATTTCCTCCATCAATAATAACACTTTGTAATGTCAATATATCACGTGCATGCATGGCCATTCTATCACGTGCATGCAATTCGTCAATTAAGGAGAACTAATTAAGCAACTAATAAATCAAGATTAATCACTAGCATGGAACTGTGTTTAGATTAAATTTAGTATTATTAACAAGATCTAGATCTCAGCTTCAAAATTTATACGTACCGGAAGGCATTTAATGTCATTGCCCGTATAAAAAACGAGCTTGAACATGTAGGAATATACTCATAAAAGAATCTATTTTTTCCTTAAAAAAAAATCTATAATTAAAAAACTAATGAAGAATTTACGTAAGAGTTAGAGGTTGGTCAGGGGCAGTGCATCTGTTCTAGTTGTCATTCTCAATTAGGGTTAAAATAGAAAAGAGGACACAAGATCCAAAAATACAAATTTGACTTTCAAGAAATTGGTGATTTGATATCCTCATTAGTCCCACTGTTAATTAGTGGGTTATTAGTGGATTATTACTTTAATCTAGAGCTGCGAATGGGTGTCGAACCAAATTGATCTGGATCAGAATTCTCCCGTTCCAATTCCGCGAATTTCAGTATCAAAATGGGAACCGCTAGAAATCATCGAAATGGTTAATTTTGTAACATTCTAGTTCTAAATACATTGATATCTAATGGAACTGGAACCAATCGAACTAATCATCCAATAGTTCTTTTTGACTTCAAACATCAAAATATGACATTACTAATGCCGGATCCATTGGTCTTAATTTGGATCATATGTTTAATGGGTCAATAGAGTATTGGTCCGGTATGGTTTCGAAAAATTACAATTAATTCCTTCTAATCTACTTAAGTTAAATATTATCTTCATATTTCAATAAATAATGTTAAACATACAACAATATTTTATAAAATTGTATACAATAGTTAATTCATATCCATTCTAAAGTTATTCGCGTCCACCATGGATTGTCCATTTCTGTAGAAAATTCTGTAGGTAATTAATTTTGGTTAGTGAGTGACTCAGTTAGTGGTTTTAGGCGTACCATCCAATGGCTGCTTGCCATGTGTATTAAATAACCTGATTTTCAAATGCCTACTTTTTACGTAAGACCAGCCTTTTTACTTTAAACACAATAACTTTTAAAAATAAATTAATTTCGGGTTGGCTAAGATTTTGATGGACGGGACAAATGTATTAAAAGCACGCGGTGTTGTTTAAATCTGTGATTAGCACCAATTAAACACAGCTTTAAAGTTTGATTAATAAAAACATATATATATTATTTTAAAAGGCCATAAGAACAAAATAAAGAGAGAAAGAGGATTAGTGGGTAAGACGTACTTATGCACGTGTGTAAATTAATTTAAGAAATCATGCAAATAGGCCAATATGATAAACACAGACGAAAAATTCATGTGGGAAAGGAAAAATAATTATTCTACACTCAACCGTGAATTTTACTTACAAATTTTTTTGACTAATACTATAGAGACTAAAAAGGTTCGCCCGAAAATTTTAACCGGCTAAAATATCAATTACCGTGCGCATCCATGATTAGGAAGATGGCAAATCACGAATAACCCTACAATTCATTCATCTACGACCGGTATTGTAGAAGCAACTAAATTCATAGAGAAAATGGGAAGTGAGCTAGGGTCCCACTATATTCACTTCACTCTCTCTTGTGATCAGAGAAATTAATTTTGCTGCTGATACGATGACGAATAGAGGATCCCACCTTGCTCAAGGAGTTCGAGACTGTTATGTTAGTCTTCTAAGATTTTTAAAGAGTGTTGAAAATCCTGATCTTTTGTATTTTCGTTTCTCCTAAGTCGTAGGGTAAATGGTTAGTGTTCCTAGTGGTGCCAACCTAATTGAAATCTGTAGGTAGCATGCTGATGCCCATATATATTCTTCTTCATTTTCTTCTCCTTTTTCTTAGGTTTTGATTTCTTTTTTGCCTCCAGGATCTGGCTTCGGTATGGGGTTAGCCTCTTGGTGTTTACTTGCTCTTTTTATCAATATATTCCGCTTGCTGATTTAACGAAAAAAACAATGGAAGTTGTTTTCAATCAAATCATAGAACGTGAATTTAGTTGACCATGACATAATCACTACAATTCTGTTGACTGTACCTTGATCAGTGTCTCCTCATGGGTCCTCGACTAATGGCTGAGAAGATGCCCTGCATGCAGAGAGATAATCATACAAATTGTTGATTGTTTTCCTGCGCTTTAACTAAGGCACACGTTAAAATTGTTTTTAAAGGATTTTTTTTACAAGTTAGAGGTCTTCAAATTAGTTGAATTTTTGTAAGTATAATATTATAATTATTTATAAGATGTCCACAAAAAATTAGTTCAATCAGAAATATCTAACCTTTCAAACAAATCAATTTAAATTTAAGTCATTCATTCGCACTATTAAAATTTAAATTAAGTGTTTGTGGTGCTAAAGGATGCTAGAGGTCTCCTATTGAGCTGATATTTTAAAATATAGTCCAAATAATATAAATAATATACATATTCAAAAATCAACCCATTTAAACAACCTTAAAAAACTAGAGGGCTCGATCATGCAGACGTTTTACAACGACTTGGGCTGGGACTTATTCCCCTCAGTGATGAAGAAAGATACGTAAGTACACCACCAGCGTCAAGAGATATTCGAGTTTTGACCGAATTTTGACCAATATGACGTGCAATCCTAATTATGTAGTTTGACTAGTTCCTTCTTCTTCACAGTGAAGTATGATTTTTGTTGACCTACTTATAACGTGGGTGGACAAAACCCACAATGTGATAGGATCGTGTGTTTGACAGTAGTTGACCAGCTCTATTTGCTAGGGTTTTGTTCACCCATAATATCGTCGGTCAACACCTCAATGGCCCTGGTCCTCCCTGAGGTGGCAATTGGTACGTTTGACTAGTACCCAAATTAAACCCAGTTATTAGAAGTTAGAACGGGAACCAATTATCTTGGTGATCCACATATTTTGGTACTAATAAAATCAGGACTTACACCGTCTCCAATGCAAATGTGCTCTGCTTCTTATGTGGTATGGTTTTCAAGACATTCTCTTGAGACTTGCTTCCTATGTGGAGAAAAAAGCTCTATAATTTATGTTGAAGAGGATTAGACATCTTCAATACAAATGTGGTTTGTTTGATTGTTTTGCCTATGTGGCGTTTAATTAATTAAATATTTTAATTATTTAATTGTAAAAAAAAAAGAAAAAGAAAGAGAAGCTTAAATCTTTAATGAGATTTGCTAAAAAAGATGAGAGAGAATAATATCTTTAACTGAATTTGCTGATTAGGATGGAAAGATATTCTCTTGGTGAACTTCTTAAATAAGAGCATAGACTAGAAGATGTCTTTGCATCTACATGCCACATCGTCTTCACATTAGATGAGCACATGTGCATTACACGAGAGGGTTTTAAAAATAAATTGGATTTATTTCTTACGTGGCACACCACTTTTGAGCAGACCATGCTTGCATTGGAAATGCTCTAAGAAGCTAGGTAGCGATAGTGAGTTAATGGGTGAGGTGGCATGGCAACGATGTGACAGTGAATCAGTGATGTAGCAGCCGTGTGGTTATAGTGGTGATGATGTGACAATGCCACGATGGTGATGAAGTGACAGTGAGGTAGATATATGCTGATATGGTCGGTAGTGGTAGTGAGGTGGTGTGGTGGTAGTGGTGGTGATGCGGCGATAATGAAGCGATGGTGATGTAGCAGTGGCAAAGTGACAGTTGGTGGTTGTGAAGAGGTAATGAAAATAGAGCAATGGTGGCGTGGCAGTGGAAGTGAGGTGGTGATGTGGTAGTGGTAGTTAGGGTGATCATGATGTGGTGGTGTTGAGGTGGCGATGGTGATGTGGAAGTAGTGAAGTGACGATGGTGGTGGTGAGGTGGACACGTTCATGAGGTGGTGAGGTAGTGTTGGTGTTGATGTGGCAATGATATTGGTGATGAAGTAGTAGTAATGATGTAACGATGGTGTTGCTGCTGCTCAAGTGGAAACAGTGGTGGTGATGTGGCAATAGTGAGGAAGGGGCAATTGTAAGATGACAGTGGTGATAGTAGATAAGAGAGAAAATAAAAAGAAAAGAAATAAACAAAAAGAACTAATGCATGAGTCGAAGAGAATAAACTTTTCTCAGAAGTCAAAATAAAATTTTTTTGTTCCAAATTGTAAATCCATTTAGGTCTCTACTTTTTACCGTTAGATTTGAACTTGAAATAAATATCATCAAACCGTATTAGGGAAGAATCGGTAAAAATAACTTATATTTTCTTTTCTTTTAATAGAAACACTACCAGAGGCGGAGCCACCTTGAGACCTAGGGGGACTCATACCTTAGCCTCTTGAACTCCCTTTAAGTTTTTATATAATATTATATATAATTATAGGCAAATTTTATATATTGGCCTATGCACAATTTTTTTTTTAACTTTGGCCCCCTACAACAACACAATCCTGGCTCTACCCCTGAACACCACAACTTCATTTATTTATAAGATGCGTTAAAATTACTAATTATTGAATCTGCCGAAGTATCAAGTGCTAATTTGTCCGCATTTTTTTGTACATTATCGCTTTAATCCAATCATTAATAGTTAAAATGTCAATTCATAATATCTTAAAAAGTTTAATTTTTAATGGTTAGATTAGGAAAGAAATGTACACCATCTTAAAAAAAATTGAGTAAAATGCAAAAACAAAATAGTGCTCCAAAGCATTACACTATCTGGATAAATATGCGCGGCAAGCACATGTTAACAAGAAAATGAAAAGAAAAAGAAAGCAAGTCCTTTTGAGAAAATATTTGCAGCCAAATATAATGAAAAAATTTCCCAACTTTAGAACATGGGGGGTGTATCATTAAATACGGTTATGCAATCATAATAAGTGACGACGATGGTGATACGTACGACTGAGATTACAGCAACACTGAAAATATATTAAGTTGATAGGACAAAATCCATTTTCATACCATACCCTACCCAAATCAAATGCTCTTATTACAAAAAAGTTCAAAATCAAGGAGGACTACAATACAATACTTGATGATGAATAATGCATGCCTCTCTCACTCTCAAACTTTATATTGTACTTCCCAAATATACCTTTGTTTCTTTTCAACACTTTATAACTTTTTAAAACCATTTATACTTTTTCCTTTGCTAGCTATGTATATATATGAACGACTAGAACGAAGGAAAATTATTTTTCAGACCCACCTTTGGCTCGATTTATAGCCCAATGTAGACATGATCAAACGAAATTATGGAATCTATTCGATTTTCTTAAATTAAATTGATTTTAGACGTTTATCGTGAGTTAAAATTGGCCCATTGCCAATTGGCCATAAATCGAGCCTTGGTCCAAAAGAAGCATTCAGAAGGAAGTACCCCACTCCAAAATCAATTGTTCATGCCATATTGATTATGATCAAGTGAAAACCTTGTTAACATTATTAATAAGAATAAGGGTTATGAGATAGAGAAAAGAAAGAATAAAAAAAAAAAAACTCAATACTGAGTCGTGTTTTCACTTCCACCTTAGAAAATAAATTTCTTCACATTTAATTCAAAAATATACTGAATATTATACTTTACCCACTACAAAACTCTAGTAAGGTAAAATCTATAAAAATAACAATGTTGTTGATGCTCTAATTGCATTAAAAGTGTCAATTATCTCAACAACACTTTTGAACTCTTATACCAATTTTTTTTATTAAAAGAAGCACTACAATCAAATAATGTCTAACTGATGACCCAATACTGTAATCCATCTATAAACTAGATTACACCACATCACCTAAAAATTCCAACAATCAAATAATCTCATTATTACATAACCATATGGATAATACTATAAGAAACAAGCCTTTTGTTCTTCACTCAAATTAGAGCAATACTAGAATAACACCAAATTTTGACACCAAATATTACATCTGCTTATTTTATTGATTGAAAACCAATCATGAAAAAGCATTAATTCCATTTCAACCCCTCATACCACTTTTAAAAAGGAGATGTAATATTTGGTGTCAAATTTTGGTGTTATTCTAGCAAAACTCCTCAAATTAAGTAGCAACCTAAAATTTGTTAGTGAGAAGGAATCCATGAGTAATATATTTAATTTGTTTTTAGTTTGGGTTTGAGTGCTTTGACTGAACCTTTGACTCAACCCACTCAACATGGTCTACAACTAAATTTGACTGCAACATTAACCCTAATATCATATAAAACTATTTCATACATGGGTTGTTCTGTTATACTGTTAATTATTATGTATTGAATAGACAAAAGACACTATATATTATATTGAGATGCCGTGGTCTTTCTGGTGAATTGTTGGTGGAGAACCACTTGTTGAGAATATAATTTGGCAGCATGTAGTTTTTTTAGGTCTACAATATCCATCCATCCATCCTTCTAAAAGTTCTAAAAGTTTCTTCTTTTTGATAAGTAGTTTTAGTTTAAAAACTTTCTTTCTTTGAAGAAGAGAGAGAGATGGGAAGAGAGAGAAAGAGGACCCATGCAAACCTAAAAATGCTGAAACAACAACTATAACTATGACAATAACAACAACAAACTTAAAGAAGAATCAGTGAGAGAGTTTTTGGAGGAGACAAGAAAAGATAGGGTTATGAATTAAGCATGTCCCCTGCCTAACTCACATGGGAAATGTCAGACTTCCTCTAACCAAACCTAGAATTTTTCTACCATATATGTACTACTACTAGTACTCTTGTCTATAATTCAAAAACTTAGGTGGGAGTTGGACTTAGTAAAATCGAAATTAAGGTCTGAATTTTATGGGGCTAATAGATTTGGATTACAAAGGTAGAACCACATGATTTTTGAAGAATGGAAATCGCAAGTCTATCTCACTTATTAGATTTTCTATTCCCACATTTTTTGGGGAAACATTTGAATTGAGCACTGAAATAAAATTCTTTTTTTTTTAAGTTTAAACATTACATGAGTGCCTCTACAAATGGGAGGATTGAACTCAAGACCTCCCCATAAGAGAGGATATGTCATATCATCCGGACAACCCCGCATTAATGGAATCCTACTTCTAGAAGACTTAGTTTAATTATTGAAAGATTGAACAAATAAAACTTCATTCAAATTTCAGATAAAACTGAAAAAACGTTGTTCAGATTTATGATTCAGAACCCTAATTCAAAGACAAGGGTTGAAATTAAGTTTTACCAAATACCCACTTTTTAAGTCTTAAAGAAAGGAAAAAAGTAATATGATTTTAGGACTTCAATTTTCAATACAACTCACATACCCATTCATCAATTTCAACATCCTCAAAAAGTCATGTCAAAGATTTCCTTCTTATGTGTATCTAAATTCTAATGGGGTCTGAAGTCTGAACATGTTAGTTGGTGAAGGTGTGGAGGGGTGCAGTTGTTGAAGGGACTACAATGATACAATCTTACTATTTACATGATTAATTGTAGGGGTGGGTGCCTTAAATTTCTGACTTGGAAGGGGTTGGGGGTACCCTACACTACAAACACATACATACATATGTATACACAAATCAGATCAGGAGGGAAAAGGGTAGGGGGGCACTCACTCACTTGTACACCATCGTTTTCAAGAAAAGCGCCAGCAAAACTTACCTTGCAAAAAGGAGCAGTTGTGGCAGTGGGACAGGGGTTGGTTCCCAATGTTTTGACCCGTTCAAACTTCGAACTTCAAAACTAAACCACCACCACCACCACCGGGTCCACCACCACCTGAGCCATATAGAGAGAGAAAGAGTGTACGTGCTCACGTCACATGATGCACGTCCACGCCTCCATGGTCCCTTGTTCATACGGATAGGCACGCCCGCATGGGGCGCCTTGTAAACCCTGGGTTCTTAGGGTTCTATGTTCCAAACAACAATATGATCAATGTACATAACTTGTCAAGGTTTAGAGGAGTATGTTTAATTCGTGAAGAGCATTGGGATATGTCAAATTACTCATAAATAGGTGTATGTAGAAAGAGTAGTGCTTTTTGGACAGATTATTTTACAAAATCAATACCCCACACTTAAGTGGTATGGTTGGTCCCACTTCTATATAAGTTGGAAAGTCCCCTCAAAACACTTTTAGGAGGAAAAAGTGGTAGATCCTACCCTGTCACGTAAGCGTCTGACATGGGTTTTATGGGTTTTGAAAAAAGATCGGTCTAAAAATTATTTCTGATGTAGAAAAAGGTTTGGATTTGAATCCTGAGATGTCTAGTTTTGACAAATGATCTTGACCTTTAAGTGGATTCATTAGATGGTTTGAAAGGTTGTGATTGGTAAAAATCTGTTGCAGAAATCAATTGTTGATCACCTCATAAATCAATATATGAATGGAATTTTAAACCGTCAAATGATTGCAACGAAGGCTCGAGATTTTGTGGAAACTTGGGCACCCATAATATTGAGCCATCCGAAGAACCCTAGTTTTAATCTATAAGAGCATCCACAGTGGTATGTTAAAATACCTTTTTACCTTATTTGAGTTGAGTAGTGGGTAGGGGAAAATAAGAATTTTAGCCTACGAGGCTCGGAGATAGGCTAAAATTGGCCTTCTCCAGACTCATCTGCAAATTATTTTACGGGGCGTGGATCTGGCACCACGTCCGAAATGGGGCGTAGAGGTATGATGGCGTTTGAAACGGGGCGTGGAGGTAAAGCCACGCCCCAATTTTTTTTAAATTTTTAAAATTGCATGGGGCATTTGGGCGTGGAGATTGCTCCACGCCCAAATTTTTTTTTTTTTTTAAATTTTTTAAATTTTTTTTTAATTGATGGGTTAAAAAATTTTAAAAATTTTAAAAAAATTATAAAAAAATTATAAAAATTATAAAAAATTTTAAAAAAAATTATAAAAATTAAAAAAAATTATAAAAACCAGGCGTAGTGCTAACACTACGTTTGATTCCAGGCGTGGTCCAGGGACAACGCCTGGCTTTTTAAAATATATATATATTTTTTAAATGTCAATTTTGTCCTCAGTTTAGGTTTTTTATTAATTTTTTAAATTTTTTTAAAACACTCCCCACTGTGGATGTGGGTCTTGTAGGCTAAAAAACAGTAGGGTAAAATGGCTTTTTACCCTACAACACTGTGGATGCTCTAATAGAGCTTTGTTTAAAACTTGGGTTTTGGAATTAAAATATATGGGCCAGCTAACCACTAAAGTTGTTTGCATGGGCTTGGGTTTCTATGTAGGAAATTTTTTAAAGCACACCCTAAACTTTGCCTGCTGGCTCCAATTATTTTAACCCTGCTATTCAGAGCATGCCACCAAGTTTTTGTTTCCTGCTAACGTGCAGAACAATCAAAACCATTGCAATATATAAAGGCAACAAATGCTCCTTGACATAGCCCTACCAAAGTCTATCCCACTTTGTTTTCAGCCTTGGGCTTGAGTCTGATATTTTGAACAGATTTTGAGATCTATACGCTTGTGACTCCGTAGGCCTGGTATTCTAGAATGGTGGCCTTTAGCCTACCAAAAGGTTAGCCCAATTGTTGGTCATTAGTATTCGTTAGTCTAAACACACGATCTATATGATGAGAAGAACATCACCACCAATAATTAGTCTATTCTACAACTTGTAAATTTATCTTCCAGAAAAAAAAACAGCAGTGATTGAATCATTTATTTTTCCTATTAAGTTGCATCAATGGATGATAGAGTTACATATTTTAGAATCAACTGATTTTAAGGTGAGAATGATTTACATAGTGAAGACAACATCCTAAAAACAGAATAGCCCTTAGTTCATCAGCATTGGAGCCCCATTAGCCATGATAACCGTGAGTGCAAATCGATGAAAATCCTACTGCTATTGTTTTGGGGCACAAAAAAGAAAAGTGAAACCTCTAGCAAAAAAAAAAAAGAAAAGTGAAACCACTTACTTGTTAAATTATTCAATAATACCTTTTAGACCGACCATTTTACAAAAATGGTGCTCGATGCTTATGTGGCAGGTGGGACCTACTATTTTTTTTCTCTAAAAAGTGTTTTGAAGGGGTTTCCAACTTACATGGTAGTAGGGCCCACTATGCCATATAAACATGGGCACTACTTTTGTAAAGTAAACACTATTGTAAAATTATTTTCTTGGCTAAAAAGAAAATTTCATAAGTTGTCATAATGAACCCTAAGTATTTTTAAATAGAAGATATAATTTGTTGAATGTTGGTTGAAATTTGAAATATAACAATTTTAAAATGTTAAAAATATTATATAGCAATAATGATCTATGTGACGAGCATCTTCACAAATCTAAGCCTTTAAATCATTTCCAATAATTTTCGCCTACAGGTGTAAATGAAGTGTTAAAATAAATTGTGTATGTAGAGATTTAGGTAGCAGTAGAATTTTATGAAAACAAAACAAAACAGAGGATAGAATTCAATACTAAGAGGTTGTGTCGCAAGCGGACATGGTTATGCCACGTGGCACACCCCCCCCCTCTCTCTCTCTCTCTCTCTCTGTCTCTCTTCTCTTCTCTCTCCTTCGTTCCACGTCGCAGTAACATTTTTTACCCCAGCCAATAAGGAACCCTAATTCAATTCAATAACTGTGGTGGATATTGGATACTTTTTGGTTTTTACCATGATGACGCTAAAAAAGAATGTACCGGAATATCCTGCACGTGCATAATAAAAGGCGGCGAGTCTGAGGCGCACCGTCTCTGTGAACCTCAAGCAATCTTCACCGTCCATTGAAAATTTTACGTGCAAATAATTAGAAATCACACCTCATCGTAAAAATAGGCGGTGGATATGCCTTGTGGCGCGCCTAGATCAGTGCACCTAAACACAAATTTATTTTCCTTATTTTTAGGTCATAAAAAATATTTAACAGTTCTTAGGTTTGAAACTAGAAAATTCATTAGTTTTTTGTACTAAAAATTGCAGAGTTCTGTAACTTCTGTTTTTTTGACCTAGATTTCCTGTGACCAAAATTTTGTGAGCTTCAAACTCTTCATGGCACTATCTATATCGGATTCTTATTACTCAATCAGTTCAAGCTTTCAATTTTCCTGGAAAATTTACTCTAGAAAATCAGGGTTTTTTTACGAGAATAATAACAACAATCGTAGTTTTGAGATTCAGATTCATCAATCTTGTTTATTCTAATAGAAGATCATAGTCATGGGTAAACGTAAGTTGAATTTCCTTTCTAGGGTTTTGATTTCGTTTTTGTTGATCGTTGTTTTATAAAATATATGTTTTTTTTTCCTGTTTTATATTACTTTCCTTTTCTGTTCAATCATGTTTTGTTCCCTTTTTTTATTTACTGTTTCCTCCCAATTCCTTGAAATATAGGGTTTAGTTCTGAATTTTCTAAATCTAAAATCATGAGTTTGTTGTTGAATATTGAAATTTATTTGCGGTTTAAGAAAACCTAATCGTGTCTGATTGGTCTTGAATCCCTATTTCGTTTTTCTTTTTGAAATAAATCTATTTAATGATTTGTTCATGTTGTTATGAATTTGTTCTCTGATTTGTGCTATATTTGTGTTGATTTGGACTAACTTCTGAACTTCTCTATGTGCTGTTGTTGTTGTTGATATCTGCAGGTAGTAACCAACGTAAAAATGCAGTTTTATACGATAGCGATGATGACGGCGATAGTGTGGGTTCATCGTCGACGGCCATGTCAGAACTAACAGTGGCGCCAGATACCACCAAAGAAACAGTTGGTGGAAACAACGACCTGGATGATTGTCTTGATGCTCTTTACGAGAAGAGGTATTTTAGTTATACACTTATAGGCCCTGAAATTGATTGTAAATTTTACCTTTTTGATAGTTGAATTGAATGAATGAAAGCGAACAAATTTTGATGTTTAACTTGTTTGTTTAGGCATATGAAATTGGTTCGTTATGAAGTGTTGTTGAACTATTTTATCAATAACAAACATCTGTTTTTTATTAAATTGCAAAAAAAGTATGGATTCAGTATTTGTGGGTAATGGGTATTAGGTTTTTGGGTATCTATTGCTGCTCCAAACAAGAAGATACTGAATTTGAACCTTTGTTGGCTGTTTCTGTTGATTTTATTTAGTGACATATTCTTTCAGAAAAAAATATCACCTGATAAATAGTACACCAGTTTTTGGCTATGAAAATTTGACATAGATACATACCTCTCCGTGTTCATATTCTTGTCTTATTGCAAGTGACAAGGTTTTGGAATGTTTATGCAAGCTGTTTTAATCCTAAAGCACTTAGCGTTGATGGGTTTCTTTTCAACAATCCATCTGGTTAAGCATGAATAAACATTTATATGGTGGCCGGTTTGTGTATATTGGGATATATTACACTGTGACTATCTAGTTGCTGAATCAAATGTTGGTGCTGAGTTTCTTCTGAAATAATTAGTGACTTTGGCTGATCATGAACTTGGTATTAAATTTCCGATACAGGGGAGCCACAAGAGAGAAGGCACTGACTACAATCGTTGATGGTTTTAGAACTAAGTTACAACATGAATTTGTAGCAAACAAGTAAGTATTTATTTTTGCATCTTGATTCTTATCTCGACATGAAATGTCTTCTTATATTATGGCTTTTTTGTAACTTTTTTCTGCAGATGCGTTGCTTTGCTGTATCAGTGTCTTCTCATATAACTGTATCTTGTCTTCCAGCGGGTATATTGTTTCATTGCATCATTGTCTTCTCATATATTTGTGGTTTTTGTGATTGTTTCTTGCAGAAGTATTACTTTACTGCATCAGTGTCTCAATTCTGTCAAGCGAGGATCTACCAAAGAGATAAATTTCGCTACTCTTGCCATTGGTCAGTCTCCAGCAGCTCCAAGTATATTTTTTTTTTTCATTTTCCTTATATCCAATTTAGAACATCTAACGTTCTTTTATATCTGTTTGTAGGGCTACTAGCTATAACTGTTGGTTGCGAAGAGGGTGCATCACATGAAATATTGGAGGAATCTATATCTCCTCTTACTCAATCTCTTAAATCTGGTTCAGAATCACTTAAAATATCATCTGTACGTATGAGAATGAATTGTTGATCTTGGATTCCTCAGTTTTATGATTCTGGTGAATATTTCTTTTTGAGTGAATATTCCTGATGCACAATCTGCTTCTGGATTTTTTTTAATCGCAGATACTGGACTGTTTGGCTGTTATAACTTTCATTGGTGGGATTAGTCCTGAGGAAACAGAAAGGTCAATGCAAATTATGTGGCAATTTGTTAATCCGAAATTGGGTTCTAATGTACGTAAACCTGTCTTATGTTCGTGTAACTTAAATATATCTAGTGTTGTTGATGCATGAGCTTTCTGTACTAATCCTTTCTGTAATCTGTTAGCAGAAACATTATTTAGTGGTTTTTTTTACTTCTCAGGTTGTGGCAAAAAAACCTACACCTGCTGTATTGACAGCTGCTATATCTGCTTGGACGTTTCTACTCACAACCATGGAGGGATGCAAAATTAATTCCAAAGATTGGCAAGAGTGAGTCGAATTTTTCATTCACTTTCAAATGCTTTCTTGTTTGCTATAAGCAATATCTTGAGGGGTGAACTTAACTAGTATGGTTTGAAAACTTATGCAGGTCAATTTCTTACTTTTCAAGTTTACTGGACAAGGATGATAGATCTGTTCGCATAGCTGCTGGAGAAGCAATAGCTGTTATTTTTGAGATTGGGTGCCTAGAGAAGTTCCATAAAGAGGCTAAGGGTTCCAGTGAAGGGAATAAGTCCGCAGAAGGATATATACATATACAAGGATTGAGGGGGAAAATCCTTAATCAAGTGAAGGACCTTGCTACCGAAGCAGGTGGTAAAGGTTCAGCCAAGAAAGATCTCAATAGCCAGAGGAACTTGTTTCGGGATGTCCTGGAATTCCTTGAGGTATTTCTTGATTTGCAGTAGATAATTATTGACTGTGTTAGTGGGTCTGTATGGTGACGTTAAACAAATTTGGAATCTTGGATATCAGGATGGGTATTCTCCGGAAACGTCAGTCAAAATTGGTGCAGATTTACTAAACACTTCGACATGGTCTCAGTTGATACAGGTAGTTATCTTTCTTCTTTGTTTATTTTCTTGATATGCATAGACCAAAAGTCCCTAAATTTTCTGTTTCAACAGCTGAATTTTTTGAAGCGCTTTCTAGCTGGTGGTTTTGCTAAGCACATGCAGGTTTGCTTCTTTATCCATCTTGATCTATTCATTTTACTCATGATCAATTGTTGTAATCTGTCACTTGTTCTGTATGCTTTTGTCTTTCTCGACTTGTGGTTCATGCATGAAATGTGTGCTTGATTAAACAGGAAAACGAGGTGCTTCATGATGTGTTTGGGTTCATACCCAAGAAAAAAAATCTAACTAAAAGTGAGCCGCATTTATCAGAATTTGAAAAGGTTGGTTGGAATGTTCTCTCTATCTGTTTTAGCTTGCTATCAGGACTTAATTCATTTGGCTAAATGAACAGTTTGTATCAGCTCCTGTAGACCCTTGTACATCAATTTGCTTTCATTTTTTGTGCTATTTGAACTTTCATGTGTTTGAAATTCAGATTTACAAGCTTCCTTCTTGATTCTTTTTTTTTTCTTCTGAAAGTCTGAAATAAATATTGATTATTAAAAATAGTAAAAAATTAGTTGGAAAGAATCATGGTCTGGTCTCAGTTTTATTGGTTATCCATTGCATGTATTTACCAAAAAAATAAATGAAGAAATTAGATTTCAGGTGTACATGTTCAGTTCTCCTGAATTTGAGAACAAAAAAAACCTTGATTTGATGATGCTTTCATCTGAAATATATTCATCTTCCCTACTCTTCCCTGAATCAAGATCTGGTCACCAGTTCTCTCTGTTCAATATAGAAACATTCATTTGAATCAGTTTATACTTAATTGTTGCTCCTGTTTTCGCAATCTACTTTGAGATCCTTGATGGTAAGTTTCAAATGTTTCTTGACACTGAGCTGCATTAATCTCTGAAACTTTTATTTATTCATCCTTGAGGAATGGTATCTAATACCCCTTTTCATGTGTTGGTCACACACTCGCACCAAATATGGTTCATTGTACCACTTGTGGGACTTGTGGGTGTCCGAGCCATGAATTTGGTCAATCTTTACCTTGATAGGCATTTCTTAGCTTCTGCCTTGGCAAGTAGGCATCTTAAAAAATGTGTAGCTGTATTCTTGAGTATTTCCTATAACCTTTGATTCTTTTTATTTTTTATTTTTATTTTGATGAGATTGGCCTCCATTCTGTTTTTCTTGTAATCCTCTGGGTATTTTCACAGGTGGTGTCTTTTTTATGTTTTCTCATGCGTGCCTTGTCTTTATTTATTTTTAATTTTTGTTGTTGTTGTTGTTATGTACAGAGGATGTACAAGTCTCCAAACTCGTTCCTGAACAAGTCGAGGACCCAGTTACTGAACAAGCAGCGAATGATGTCTCAGGTAGTTTCTTCGTACCCCTGTTAAATAATACCCTTGTTGCACAATTATTAATGTAACAGTATGCAGTGGTTGTTTTTCATAGACAAAGTGAAGTGATGTTTCTCATATCATGTTTGTGTTTGGTTTTGTCAGGGAAGAAATGCTGGGCACTATTCTGTTGGTGCTGGAGATGAAGAATGAAGATGCTTAGAAGAGACTGGAATTCCAATTAAGAGTACTGCAGCGATGATGGTGATTCCCAAATCCTGTTTCATCAGCAAATTTATATATTCTATAATTTCCCCCGCCTTTCTGAGTACAACAGCGGTGTTTCGTCTCCATAGCTGCAGCAGCTTGAGCAGTGAATGGGTGGGGCGTTTTCTCATTGTTGTTTCTCCTTGAGTTTGTCCCAAAGTATGAAAACTTGGGAAATATTTATTAATTAAGTTTGCTGTTTAGGGTTTTTTTTAAACTATTTTGATCTTTTTCTTTGAATGTTGCAACTTGTAACACTAATTCTTCTCAGTTATTCAATAAAAAAAATGATTTAAATTAAGAGTAAAATGCATGTGATGAAAATGTTTTAGATAAAGTGAGAACAGTAGAGCCAGTAAATCATAGTTTCAGTGGGGAAGTGGTTGGAAGTTGGATGATGCTGTGGGTACTTATATAATATAGGAAGTTTTATGATGTTTTTGTGTGGGTGGTGGTGGTGGTGGTGGTGGTGGTGATTGGATGTTCCCAAGCACAAGATGTTTGTGGACAAGAAGGAAGGATAGGAATATCTAGTACGTACAGCCATCCCATTTTGAGTGAACACAAACCTGTCCTGTTGAGAGCCACACATTTTGATGCCAATACATTTTTTTTTTTTGGAGCAATACTAATGGGGACCAAACAGTTGACCTTAAATGCTGACCTAAGGAATAGGTTGCATTGCAAGTTATCATTTGGGGCTGCACTTTATTTACCTACCACATCACTGGGGTGGGGTTTAGTATTTGTATTTGGGGTTAATTTAGTGTACGTGATGTCGCATGGTTGGCAATAGTAGTTGTGTTAGTGGTTTCTATCATTTTGAACCATTCTTTAGAAGATGTCAAGTACCACTAGTACACAGGCAAAATCCTTGTAAGGAGCAGGAAAACTCATCTTCAGGTTTCTGTTAAATTGGAGGGTCTCTGTTAAGTGTTAAGAGAAGGGTGGTTCTTCCTTCTTTTTTTTTTTGTTCTACTAAGGTTTTTTAAAAACATAAAACTAACTCCAAATCTTTGCAATTTTTATAAACAACTTAGAGCTGAGGTTTCTTCTTCAAACCTTAAAACACCATTTTTGTTGA
Organism: Macleaya cordata; assembly: GCA_002174775.1. Classification (NCBI taxonomy): domain Eukaryota; kingdom Viridiplantae; phylum Streptophyta; class Magnoliopsida; order Ranunculales; family Papaveraceae; genus Macleaya; species Macleaya cordata. The sequence continues at coordinate 117,614 of MVGT01002091.1, read as the reverse complement.
GGCAAAATGTTTTTTTAAGTTATGTTTCGAGTCTATTACAATGAGATTTTGCAAGCGTGACACCAAGCCCTTAGGGTCTACTTTAAGGGCTAGTTTTTAGGAAAGATGTTCTCAACATCAAGATCATCTTCACAAAAAATCAATCTATTCTAAAACTTCTAACTTCATTAAAAGTACTCTATTCCTTATTGTTTATTTTTTACTGCTGATTTTTTTTTTCTTTGAGAATGATCTACATAATCAATCTTGTGACATGCTAGCAAGGTCCATAACAATGACCCTTTTTTTTTAAAGGCTTACATAGCATTCTCACCCATTTTTTTTAAGGCTTACATAGCATTCTCACCCTTTTTTGACGAAGTCTTTCACTTTGTATATTACAAGCAATATCGCCGTGCCTACGACGGCTCAATTGCTCGTAAAAAAAAGTATTCCAGTGATTTAACTCGTGGAAATTAATTGTCCATTCTCCCCATACGCGCTTTGCACGCGTGGGTTGAATGTCCAAATGCGCTACGCGCATTGTCCCAATGTGCGCTTCGCGCGCACTTATACACGCGCCTTGGATCCACTCCCCGCGATTCAACCGTCAAGTGTAAATCAAGTGTAAATAAATAACTATGGCCACGGGACACGTCCGGTATTTCGTAAAAGAACATAAGGTTATTTTGGTTATTTAGGGTGTGGGATTATGTTGACCCACACCTTTGTAAAGGTTGTAAAGGAGGATGGGGTTATGTTGACCCACCCCCTTTGTCCTAGTCATCAAACTTATACCCGTCCTCCTTTGTTATATAGATTTAGTACTTTGGATGTAAAGCTTAGGGAAATCACAATGCAATCAAACTCTCCCTTTAGAAACAATGGAATATCTTTTTTCATTATGCCCCTTCACCGGATGTGTTTGGTTTACTACACCATATTGTCTCTTTACTAATACTACCAGTATTACTATTCAAATGTGGATAAAATCTTGGTTCAATCCTCTTGATGGATGGGACCAAAGTATATGTGATTGGGGTGTTTTATATAATACTTACTTGGATGGTTTGGAAAGCTAGATGTAAGAAATTATTTGAAAATAAAGAATCTACCCCTCTTAGCATTGTTTATGAAACTTTCAATTATATTAGGTTGTTTTCATTAGAGAATCCTAATCAGCCTGATATTATCCTCCCCATTACTGATAATTTTTGGATTCCTCCTCCCATTGATTTTGTCAAAATAAATTTTGATGCCTCTTATATTACAAATCATCGTACTGGAATTGGATTGGTTCTTCGTGATCATATGGGTATGTGCAAGGGGGCAAAATTGATCCCAACGATGGCGTTATCGGCTGAAGAAGCCGAAGGGTTAGCTGCTCTTGAAGCAGTTAAATGGGCGATCTCTCTTTAGATATCTCATGTGCACTTTGAAGGTGATGCGAAAACCATCATCAACTACTTTACTACTCCTACTACCACTAGCCCTATAGGATGGAGTACTAGGGCTCATCTCGAGGATGTTCGAGATTTATTATCTGTCTTTACTTCATTTTCTTTTATGTTTGTTAAGCGGGCAGTCAACTCAGTTGCGGATGCCCTAGCCTCACGGGCTAGGACCTCAACATCTGAAGTCTTTTGGACTGCTCCGCCCTCCTTTATCTTGGATGTACTTAACAGTGACTTTGCTGCAATTGAGGCTTCGCCCTCTGTTTATATATAGCTATCTATCGTTTTCTACCGAAAAAACAAAAAAAAAAAAACTCTCCCATAACTTGAGAAAAAAACGAAAAAATTCAATTTGGAATTGGGGTGCCAATAAGATTGACGCCCACGGGCCTGCCAATAAGATTTTGGAGAGTACCAACTACCAAGTGACCAACCATAAACATCACCCAATGACACAAAACGATGGGCTGTCCAGGAAAGAGATTTCGACGGCCCATCACAAAAACTTCGTCGCAGAGTTGATTCTCTTAAAACGGTATTTAAGAGTTTCATCTTGAAATCCTGACAGTACAATCGTCAGAGCTTCTTGATTGATCAAACTCATTTGCAGGTCTGAACGGAATCAAATCAGGTAAGTAAGGTGAGTCACGTTAAATATTATTTGTAGCAGTAAAATGTGAATTTTTCTTTCATTTTGATCTCCTTTTTCTGTAGTTCTTTTTTAGTTAAACTGTAAAGATTTTTGTCATCTTTTTCTTTCTTTTTGTAAGTGTTAGTTAGAAGAACCAAATTTCAGTAATAAACATATGCCCTAAGAAGTTAGGGTTTCTAAGATCAATTCTACATTGGGTTTGAACTCTTGCAGTTCTGGAATTAGAAGTTTTTAGGAAGTCAGATAATTTGATAGAAGAAACAGCTCCGTTGAATTAGTACTTATTGTAATGGGTACTTAAAATTGCCTTGTTTTTAGATTGAAAATTTCAAGTGAGAATGTAAGACAAAAGATGCAATTGTTATGAACTAACATTGTCATCAAGATTAACTCTTAATTGGATCTCGTAGAATCATGTTTATGTCGAATTTAGGAAGGGCGAATGAAAGGTCAAGATGGATGGAATTTACTACCTGATTTAAATGCTTTTTAATTGGGGCTTAACGTTTTAGGTTTGGAATGTTGAACAAGAATAAGACCAAGTTTTTTCTAATTGTGTTGTACTTCCTTGCACACCAACATTTTTTTTATTTACTAGATTTACAAAAAAAAGGAGTACTTGTTTGTTCCAACTATATGAGATTCTTAACACTATATTAGCATTTTTTTCAAATTCATCCTGGAAATTACAGAGCCACTACTTGTTCTACAAGCTATGATCACTTATACTTAAGAAAGAGGTTCTTCTCGCCAGTGGGTTTGGGAGTTCACAACCTTAGAAGTCATTTTCATTCGATAAAACCCTCCGCAGATTTTTGGATCTTCCATCGACAATCTCCATGCGCCTGTCTTTTTTTTCTTTTTCTGGAAGGAACATTTGTCTTGTGTTCCAGTCCTATGTGTTAGTAAGAATTTCTCTTATCACGAGAGTTCCTTGTAGGAACATTTATTTCAATGAGCTTATTCCATTGGCTTGCCCAGAAAAGAATCAGATTCCTGTGTGGGTTTTAGAGTAATAGGTATTCGAACGATGAGGCTTTTGGTTAATTTATTGGTCTTGATTCTTGAACAAAATTCAGGTGCCTTCCTTATCATCTTCATGACTTCATGTAACTTTATGGGGAAGAGCTATCCTCATCTGAACCTTCATCTTGTCTTCTATTAAACCTATTGAGAACTGGTAGTGAAGCACTTGAGGGTATCCGAAAAGATCTAGCAGTTCCAACCAGTGTCTTTTCATGCATTTTCCCCACTTCCCTACACACCTGATCCAATACTGAGAGGAAATCTCTGACAATCACGAAGATTCTGAAAGGATGAGCGCCTTCCTTTGCCGTGTCTCCGTGGAAATACTCTGTAACCTCCTTTACGTGGGATAATGCCTTTTTCTCGTCAGCTTTAATTCTAAGGATCTCCTGTTCAGCCTCATTAAGGAACAATTTCATCGCCTCAAAAAACTTCTTCCCTTGTACATCTGGTTTCTCATATTGCAACACCAACTTGACTTTGTTGAGTCCCACTTCGAGTTTTGACACATAGCTGCTTAAGACATCTGAGTCCATTCCTGCTGCTTTCTTAACACTGCCCAGATCTCTGCTCAGTCCCGCCACAACCTGCAAACCTTGTTTCCTAAAATCATCTTCCTTCGTTTTAGGCTGCGTTTTGTTGAAAAGTGTCTCAGGTATAGGATCAGAACGTGCACCTTCTGATCTAATAATCTCTTGGACCACAAAATGGAGCAATGTAGTCTTCCCATCTATTCCTTTTACATCTACTAGTTTTAAGAGTGTATCAAGCTTAAAAGCTCTTGCATCACCCCTATTGGTTCCAACATTCATCCGGTTTCCTGATCGGAGAACTGCTTCTAGAAGTTTCAGGAATAACCGACTGTTCTTCAGCTCCTCGGATGCTGCCTGTAAAATGTAACAGACAATGAACTTCATTAGTAGGTAGGGGTTGTAAGAGTAAAATGTTTTCATATTCTGATTATTGGTTTTGGTAATACAAAGAGTAGTAGATATTTCTTTTTGCCCCATTTCCACCTGGAATATGCTAATATCTAGGTTGTCCGAGGCGTGAGGCGAGGTGAGGTGATGGGCTGAGCTACTCACCCAGTCGCACCTAGGCAGAACACAGAACCCTGCATCCCCTATATGTTTAGATAACTCGTGTACCCCTTCTCATATGATGTATTCAATTTATTTCAACATATATGCATATTGTTTAGTCTTTTTATGACTTACATGCATAAATGACAATAAAACAACATAGATTAGCAAATCAATGAAGCACACAAGTTCACAAATCCCATCATCACACAAGGAGACTGCCTTTTTTTCCTTGGGTCGGCCCTGGGTGAGTGCCTAGAACCCTTGAAAAATGGGCTTAAGTGAGACGACTCCCTTCTTGCCTATGCGCCTCACTCACCTAGGCGTCGCCTTTAACAACATAGGCTAATATTGGTGCGATAGCACATGCATTCTGCGTTGAGGGAGGTTTTGGTGTGGAAATGTAAATTATGGAAGTTGCCATTAAGGGATGTTGTCTTGAGAAAGAGGGCATAGGAGAAAAGACATAAACATAACCTAACATGAATTCACCACTTGGGTCGTGTAACATTTAATGGAGTTTAGAAATATGTTGGTGTAACCACACAAGCCTTTGTTAGATTTGCAGTACATAAAAATCAATTAGAAGCCATGACCAACAGTACCTCTAGGGTTTCAAAAGACGTCCTCAAGTATTTGACTTCTGTATCAAAATTCGCTCTGTATAGCATCGCATCTACTCTTTTAAAGGCAAATGGTATTTCCAGCACAGCCTTGAGGAACCGTTCTGCAGAACCTAATTTTGTTGTATCACCAGTGTAGTCTCTCAGTTTATGTTCTTCCTCTTTGGTTGGAGCCATCTTCACCAAAGTTTCCAGAAGCTCGGAACCCAAGCCTTCAGGACTACCTGGTTCACCAAAATTTGTGCATATTATTAGGAAAAATTAAGGACTATAATTTGTAGAGGTAATAAATCTTAACAAACATTTCCCTCACATTCACGTTTTTTGTAGTTTGTTGATTGACATTCTTGATGTCTTAGTATCTCATACTAAACTTATACTTGACATTGACAATGTTGAAATTGTTCAAATATAGAAACTGTAAGTTGTGCTTGCAATGAACCGATTTTTAATCAGACTTGATTTTTTGGAATAAGCCTGGAGTTTTCTATTGATGTAAGTCAACTTAACAAGACTACCGATTATTTGTTTCATGTTAGCTACCGTCCCCAAGTTCTGATGGCCATACACAGAAACTGTATTAATTTTATGCCACTCCAAAGTGGTACAACTAAGAACCACGTTATAAAGTGGAAGAACAGAAATTTGAAACTGAGATAGTTCCAGTTAACTTATTAGTCTTAAATAATAGGTCTCACTTAACAGCTAATAGTTGGACAGTTTTGCAAACTCTTGTTTCCAATCTCTTGGATAATCGGGGTGCCAATTGTTTAGGGATCTATTTTTGTACTAATTTGCTTAGACTTCACTACATTATAGATGGATCACAGAGACACCAAAAGCACAGCTATATCATATTGTCAATTCGGTGCTTTTTAGTACTTCATGTTGAATGCTTTAGTCTTATGGGTTGTTCTGCAAATCAAGCTTTCAGGTAGGTTGATGTGTTATATAGACAGGTGCAGAGATCGTTGTGCATTCTTCCCCACCACATGGATGTTTATTCCTCAGAACTAATGTAGCTTGCCGTGCCATGGGTGATATTACACTATTACCCCTAGAATCAAGTTCTTCCTTCAATTTACTGATCCAAAAGAAAAAAAAAAACAACAACAACAACAACATAGATGAAAAATTCAAGTTCTTCTTTTAAACAAACAGAATGAAAGAAGACCAGTTCCTTGCAAACATGTGCATCCCAGGTAGCGCATAGAGCCATTAATCTGTATATATAACATGGAAAACTCAGTGTACATGATATCATAGAGCAAGTAATTTCTATAATGTTAGTCAATGTATTAAACATTTTGTTGTAGATGATGATAGAGGAATTAAGAGTTTGTTTATAGGAAAAAAAAATTCCTGACCTATGTTTTATGGAATTGTTAACTTCTAAGTATTTATGAATCTCTTATTGGAGGAGAATCCTTCTCCTGAACATCGCAATGCAATCACAGAATTTGCAGTATCGATCGGATAGATGAAAGAAAATAAAAATACTCACCGTCTAAAAGTGCTTCCGATACCTCATCTCGTGTTACATTCAATGCCCTTAAAAGTATAGCTATGTTCTGTGACTTCTTTGGATCCAATACCCTGTTCTCCACTTCGACAGGAGGGAGAACTGATTTTCTAGTTGATTCTCTATCAACTGCATTTGTGTTATTGCAACCAAATAGTGTCTCAATCATATCCTCATTCAATCTGGAAAACAAGTGAGAAGAAGTTCAAGAGTAAAGATTGTGCAACAGTGGAAGTTACCGCACATATAATCATTACATGTCAGTCTACTTACTGAAAAGAGCTCGATTTCATTTGATCCCAAACCATGGCTCGATCTGAACTTGCTCGTACCTTATCCCAGTGTAAAGGTTTTAACCTGGGTTTTCCTCCATCTTTCTCTTCTACCCCATTAAGTGGTTCTAAACTGCTGAGTGGAGTAGCCTCTGCAATGGGTACCGGTATTTCTGCACAAGTATTTCTTTTTGGGGTAGGCATCATAGATTGGGGTCTGTGAAATTCTTTAACTGGCATCGGCCTTGAACTTGTTTCTAAAGATCTTATTTTCAGTGGTGTTACTGGCACCGGTGGAGGTGGTGGCGGTGGTGGTGGTGGAGGTGCTACTGGAATCTTAGCTGCCTGTGCAGGTGTTCCATTTAGTGAAAGAGAAAGAAGTAAATTTGGTGGAGGAGAAGGTGGTGATCGAAATTTTGCTCTCCTCTTTGGAGGTGATGGTGTTTTAGGTTGATCATATTGCTCCCGGGCTTGTTGTGATGGTGGTAGTGGCAACGATGGTGATGAAGAAGATGGTACAATAGCTAGTTTTACGTCAGGAGAAGAATTCGAAAGACGTGATCTTGGAGAAGATCTTCGCGATTGTGGGGTTGAACTACTAGTATGAGTTGGTCCTTTAGCACTGGTAACTCGACACAGAGGCATATAAGGGTTCTCACCGTTCCCCTCCGTTGACACTTGGGGAGTGTAAAGTGTTTCCTCATCAGAAGACATGGCAGAAGAAGTTCTATGTGAAGCGCCATACGTGACGGGTGCAGGGGAAGTCCTACATACAGTTCTAGTTAATGGTGGCAGTGGTTGAAGATCAGGACTTGGTCGGTGCAGCTCCGAACTACGCAGAGAAGTTAACTTATGGTAAGGAGATCTTCTCTCCTCATTGGTCTCACCACTACTGTTTCTCCTATTTGAAGTAGGCTCCATTGTTGCAAGGTAATGAAGGTCAGAGGCAGCAGGCGGCAAAGATTCCTGCGGAAACTGTTGGGAATTCCTTCCAACAAGCTTCTGAGATTCAACCGGGTGTTTATCGCGGTATCGATACAAGAAGAATGCCAATGCAGAGAGCATACCCAACGTGACAATTGCGACAGATATCGCAATTGCAACTCTTTTTGTTGGTTTTGGAGGTTGGGTTGCGATCGGAACCGGAGTAGAGACATCAGCAGGAGGTGGTGGGGGTTGGTTCTGATCAATAACCTGCCCAGTTGGAACCTCTGGAAGGAAAGGCTGGTCTGGGATATCATCTGAGCTTTCAGGTGGAGGTTCAATTGGAGAAGGTGGAGGTGTGGAATCAATTGGAAATAATGGCTGGTGTAGAATTCTTCTGTGAACTTCAGCATAACCAGAATTTTGAATTCCACTGATCCCTCTTGAAGGGTTTACAATTGAAGATAGAAGTAGTAAAAGGTTGAGTGCTGGAAGAAGAGCTTTCATGGCTGTTTTACTTTCTCTCTCTCTCTCTCTCTCTCTCTCTCTCTCTCTCTCTCTCTCTCTCTCTTGATGTTTCTCTCTCTTACTTCATCATCTATCTTAGGTTTGTTTCCAAATTTTGCTTACAGTTAGTTCTCAGGGAGGGGAGGGGAGAGGAGAGGAAGCCTCCTTTGGCAGCAAGATCTGGATTCTCTGCTGACATCAGCAGTAGCAGCATTTGTAAGTAGTCTCTGGTTCCATTCATGTACTCTTTTTAATTATTTTTTTTGAGAAAAGAAACTTTACTGTCCTTTCCTTGGTGGTCTGATGGGGCCATCAATTGTCTTTTGATTGGTGGGTACCAAAATCAATGGCTAATATATTAACCAATCAGGTCTGAAAACTAATTTCATGATAGTGGGCCCAGAAAAGTATGACAGGGCACAAATGTGGCGGTGGTGCAGATCAAGTTTTTGGTGGAAGTTATCTCGTTTTTGTTCCCTTAATAAAGAATCTACTTTTGTTCTTCTTTTTATTTTTTATTTTTTATTTTTTTTGCATTTTTTTGTTGTTTAATTATTATTATTATTTTTTTTTTGTAATGGTTACAGTTTGCAGAAGGAATCAAAAGAAACTACAATGATGAAGATCATGTTGTCCTGAGTAATTAGCCCAAAAAAGAAGAAAAAAAAATGTTTTCATGAGTAAGTTACCGTTTTAACCTCCTATGTTTTTTTCTGAATTTTTCTGAAGATTTTGTAGCTTCAGGTTAGGTTTGCAAAATCCAACTCGTTTGAGTCGTGCTGCCCTCCACGCCACTGGTCTGGGGTGAAAACTGTGTGCTGTAATGGTGAGTAGCCGTACTATCATAGCCGTTGCTGCCGCAGATTATAACTGCATTTTTTTTACTGTCATAACGGTCTGTGTTTTGTTAAAAATGGAAAATATAACACAAAAACAGATATATTTTTTCTTTAAGCTTTTTTTTTGGAAAATTTAAATTTCTCTTATAATGGTCGTTATTTGTTATTTTCTGTTCTAACTCTCGTTGTAAATGTTCCTGGTTTAACAAAAAGGATAATGCTACTTGTATTCCCCGTTTGACTCTTTGGTTGACCGAAATTTGATCTTGCGAGATTTGCTTTGTGTAAAGTTCTTTGAAGTTGGCGAGATTTTGAAAGCAGATCTTGCCACATCAAATTTTGGTCATCCAAAGAATCAAGTGGGGAGTACAAATAGCATTATCCGACCCCTAACTTTACACTATTATAACGGTTGTTTACAAACATTACTTTCTATTTATTCGTAGTATATTGTTTATCGTTTGGGGACTGCAAGTTAGGGTTATTTGTCCGTATTATTGTTGATTATTTTTTTTTTTTTAAAGTTAAATTTGGTCATAATGTTTAAAGTCTTGAAATTATTTGTAAAGATGTCTAATGAGTACGGCTAAAATGCCGACACCCCCAACAAAACATAGTATGACTACAACTCCTTTTTCTTGTGTTTTTCCCTGTGATTGTTAATGGATGTGGAAAGGTTAGTTTAAAGGACAAGGATGGTAAAACGGAAAGAGAAATGATCTTTTTACAGAACCTCTTTTCACACAGTTCTTACAGAGTCTTGTAGGAGGCCCATATGAGAATGATCATGTGAGTGAAGTCTTACTATGTATATCATTCCAATAAAAAAATCAGTTCATTCTAAAACTTATAATCTGCTAATTCACTTGACGAGTGAGTTAGAAGTTCTAGAAATTTACAAATTTATGACTGTTCGCTCATTTTGATTTTCAATCAATTTTTGATGGAGTGAAAATTTTTAGAATAGGTTGATTTTTTGTGGGAATGATCTACGTAGTAAGAAAAACATCATCACAAAAAATTAATTCTTTAATCGTCCGCATGTGAATCCCACGAAACTGTGTAAGAACTGAGTAAAGAAAGGCTCTGTAAAACGATCAGGCCTCAAAAGTAGAACACATCGATTTGAGGCTCTGGATGATCCAGTTTGGAACTATATATATGGATCAAGATCGTCCATGTCAATGGGCAATCAATTAATGTCAATGTAAAGGCAAAGGGTTAAGATTGTAAATCTTGGTGGGTGGGGACTAAAATCTTTAGTGAAATGAAATGCTATTTAAAAAAAAAAAGTACTGTTGTTGTTTACTTGTAAAGAATGTCTGCTTGTGATGTTCTTTTTATGTTATCGTCTTCTTTGCCCTTCCCCAATCCACTTTCCTCTCTCTCTCTCTCTCTCTCTCTCTCTCTCTCTCTCTCTCTCTCTCTCTCCTCTTTCATCACACGTTGGATGGCATTTACTTTCTTCTTTCTTCTTTTTCTTCACTTTTTTTTTTAAATCAACACCGCACGTTAGGCATCTATCTGCTTTTAGACTTTTGTCCCTAGAGTGTAACAATAAGTCATGAAAAAATGGGAACGATTCTCGTAAAAAATGGAGCCTACATCAAGATGAATCGAGAAGAACATCCTTATAGAGCATCTCCAATGCAATGTAGATGTGGTAAAATAAGAATGCCATGTAGGAAAAATATACATTTCTAAAAAAAAAACTCCTCAAATGCTAATGTGAGGATACACTTTTAAACTGAGTTGGCAGTGGAATGGAATGCTATTGGTGGAATGGACGTGAAAAACGAGGACATTATGAAGTTGAATGTCTAGAATTTGAAAGAATTAGACATTCAACTTCACAATGTCCTCGTTTTTCATGCTAGTGTCTTTTCATTCCACCAATGACATTCCATTCCATTGCCAACTCAATTTAAAATTGTATCTTCACATTAGCATTTGAGGAGTTTTTTTTTAGAAATGTGTATTTTTCCTATGTGGCAGTCTTATTTTACCACATCCACATTGCATTTGAGATGCTCATACAAACTTAATTCATTCTAAAACTTAACATCTTGTGATTGAAAATTAACATTAATTGAATCACTCATTTTTACCGTTAATTTATATAAAAGGATGGAGTGATGCTAGAATGACCGTACAAAGTAGGGGATTTACGTACCGCCTTGAGATGGACGGCAGTCCATGCCTTGCGTTTGAAAATTACGAAACTCGAGAACGTGATTCAAATCACGAGAGTGTAATGGCCTTACAATTGGAGTGCGGTGTATTCTAGCATTATTCAAAAGGATGACGGAGTTACAAGTTTTAAAATTAACTGATTTTCGATGAAGATGATATAAGAAGAACATCCTTAAAAAAAAAAAAAATTTGGTTCTTGGTTTATATGCATGTAGACCCCATTGGCCATAAAAAAAAAGTGATGTCAATATAAAGATATAACCTGTACCTTTTTTTTTGATAGAAACAAACCATATATTAAGCAGGAAAAAAAACCCTCCTTGGCTCTAACGAAACCAAAGGATCTAAAAACAGAAATATAGAGGAATTATACCAGGTTTTAGGAGCATCATACATGCTGCCCAACTTAGCTAAATTACTGATGTCTTCAGAACTTTTAAACTTAACATACTTAATATAATAAAAATTTCCAAAGAGGTTCTCATTAAAAAGATCTCTATTCCTCCAGGAATTGATTGTGGACGCACCACCATTGACTGCTTTAACAAAAGGGGAGTAGTCTGTTTCAAAAAGAAGGGAATCATTTATCCTCATTTCCTTCATCCAATAGAACGCAGCAATAGCAGCTAAACACCCAGCCTGATCCCTATCTAAACATCTTGTAGATTTGTACGAAGTAGCCTGACAGAATCCTGAGTTATCATAGAGCATCATAGCAATTCCTGTTAGATCCATACGAGAAGTAAACCAGACAGAGAACTTTATAGTAAACAAATTTGGTCTTTGGATATAATCTGGATTGGGAATGGTATTCAACAGCGTTTAGGTATGTTTTGACTAGGTTTCACTCTATTTCTCTGGATTGAATCACAATGATTCTCAAGGAAATTAGATATTCTATTAGCTGTTTTAGCAGGCTCGAGGTTAATCTTTTCAAAGATGTATTCACATTTAGATTTCCACACAAACCAAAGGATGGTAGCACAATAAACAGACCACTCAATTTGAGGATGATTCCAACCTAAAGGATCAATATGCCACTCATTTATCCAATCATTAAAACAAGAGTAATTAGAGATATTTAGACCAATACCTGAAGGTAAAGCAAAGCAAACATCCCTTATGAAATTGCATTCAAAAAATATATGATTTAGATTTTCAGCAGAGATGTGACACAGAGGACAAATAGGATTTAAATGGGGTAAATTTTGAGCTAATCTTTCATTCAAGGGGAGGATATTATGAGCACATTTCCACAGGAAAATCTTAATTCTAGGCATAACCTCTAATCTCCAGATCTTTCTCCAAATAGAGGAAGGTCTTAAATTATTCAAAGTATGCCCAACTAGAGTTAGGTACAAAGATTTAACTGTAAAATCTCCTTTGTCAGTAAGAGACCATTTAAGATTATCAGAACCTTCATTGGGAATTCTCAAAGCCAGAATTAGGTTAGGAATCTGAGTTTGGGTGAACAGGCTGGCCAGAACAATTGGATCCCATTCAGAAGTCCCTGGTTTGAACAGATGTTTGACAAGAGTGCAATCCAGGGAGGAAGAATTAGAGTAGGGAGATAGAACAGGATGATTAGGGACCCAATGGTCATCCCAAATGTGGATTTTTTCCCCCAGAATTCGCATAGCCGACCTTGGACACAATGACATGATCCTACACATGAAATGTTGGGTGTTTCTACTGTAAACTACAAATATGTTGTTTCCAGTTTTAATATGAAAATCATTTTGACAGGATCATTCTAGTGGTACAGATAATCCTAATTTTCTGTATTGGATATGATCATGCGGTAGGGGTGGTTAAATTATTAGCTTTCATATTTGGATACCTGTAGCTTATATATGCGTAATACTACTCATCCCCGCAAAATTATCTCCCATGCTTTCCCTACTAGATGTGGCAAATCAAAATTTCAATACAAAGTTTTGAATGTGCTCAAGTTCTTATCTGTCACTTCAGGCAGAAAAATAAAGATGGATTGGGTTAGGCGGGATGAACAACATTTTCCAAATAAAAATAAGATCTCATGTAATTCTTTTTCTACGAAGGTGACTAAATTACTCTTATTCGATTTGACTTGACCTAAAAATAATTTGCAAGTCAAACTCACATTCCTGAGTGTCTTAGATAACTTGATTAATTAACCCTTCCTTATAGGAAAATGTTGTTCATCCCGCCCTAAGAAATACGAACATTTTTTTGAGAGAAGAATGTATACATCGTATTTTCGTATGTCGTAGTATTTTTAGTTAAAAAAAATTAAAATTAAAAAAATAGCATCTATGCCTTATTATTCTCGTAGTATTTTTTTTGAGCCTTGCCATGGGGGATAAATGTTTGCGCGATTGAGCTATGATTTTTCAATTAAACATGCATATCAGCTGGAGTAGCTCAGTTGGTTAGAGCGTGTGGCTGTTAACCACAAGGTCGAAGGTTCAACCCCTTCCTCTAGCGTCTATTTCATGAATCTGATAAAATTCCGTCTTTTTTAGCTCTGCTACATATGTATCACTTTCATGTTTAGTTTTCAACCCATGATTTCTTAAAGAATTACATACACAACCTTATTGATTTCTTAATTAAAACCATCAAACATAGATAAATTTTCTTAATTAATTTCTCAATAAATACATAAACAAAAGATAGATTCACCCACACGTGTAAGATACACGTGGTGTCTACTAATCAAACATAATACTTTCCTAAATTATCCTCATCATCAAATACTAATCCACTTTGATCATTCTCAGACGTATAGCAAATTCTGCAGAATGCGATCCCACAATGGTGTATGAGTCTTACAGACTCTCGTAATATGTGTCCATCTAAAGATGATATGCGCCCACCATAGATTATCGTCTTCTGTAGAAAATTGTGTAGGAGATGTTGTAAGTCTAGCATCACCCAATCCACTCACTATACCAACAAGCAAAACCCTAAATAGATGAGATGGTAGTTCCTTCATTTTCTCCCACTCTAACATAAAAACGATGCGTTACTTGGTGATCACTAGATGACCCAACAATAAATGTATGCTTCCCTAAAACCAATTTCCTCTTCCCTTCTCCATCAACCACACTCAAATCCTTACACACATCAACTCTCATCTTCACACTCTCTTCCTTTCCTCTCATCACTTCAACCCTTTCAAACCCTATCAATTGTTTACTTGGTAATCCAATCACCTTCTCTGAATTTGGTGGTACCCAAAAAATTAACACCACGTGGGTACCGTTTCTTTCGCCGCGATTTTTCACACCGATCTCGAGGTCGAATTGTAGATCTTGACATTTCACTTTCGATACATCGATCGCTTCTCCGTTTGATTGGAAGAGAGTAGTGTTGAATGTGATAATATTGTGATGAGATTGGTTCAATGGAATATGTATGGTTGAAGGAGCAGATTTGACAAAATTTGAGAATATGGAATAACTTAGTCCATGTCCGAAATTGTATAGAGTTGGACCAGTGTAGAACCGGTAGGTTCGACCGGGGAAGTTCAGAGTAGTGTTAGGTCTCATGTTCATGTCTGTCATTGGTACTTCATCGACGTACTTTTGTGGGTACCATGTAAAGGGTGACCTTCCACCTGATAAAATGTACACATGATTTATCAGATTATATAACATAAATTAAGTGTTTATGGGATTACAAATGATCATTAATCCTAGGTCATATGTATGTAGTAGGGGTGTCAATGAGTTGGTTCCGGCCGGTTCAGCTTTTGAACCATCCTGAAAAGGAACCTATTAATAAGTTGGTTTGGGTTCTTGTCGGTTTTGGTTCCTGTACTTAAATGTGTGGAACCAAAACCAGGATAATCAGTTCTAGTTCTGATTGGTTCTCAGGTATTTTGATTCTAATTCTTATAGTATTTGGAAAAGAAAATGTTAACAGTAATAGAAAAATAAAAAAGGGAAAAAAATATTTGTAATTCCTATCGCTTTGGTCCTGTTTCCATCGGATATATATCAAAGTACTTCGAATCGGAACCTGTTATGATACTAACTGTTCCAATTCTGGTACTGAAATATGTGGGACCAGAACCAAGAAATTGGTTCTAATTAAGTTTGTTTTTCGGGTAAATGGGTACCAATCTAAGACCCCCAGGGTCATGAAGATCATCCACACCAATTATCATTGACCAAATGACCAAGTATATATAATTTTGGATGTCACATTCCATGAGTTAGAAAGACAAGAAAGAGAGCAAGAATGAACAACCTGGATTATAGTCCCCAAAAATGACTTGAGCTATGGCTTCCCCTCCAGATTGACCTGGATATCCAACCCACAAAATCCCTACTATCTTACTCACATTCTTAGCAAACGATACATCGATCGGACCCGCCGACATGATCACTAGCACCACCGGCCCACTCGCCGAACTTGCCACATCCAAAACAAGTTTCTCTTGCAATCCTGGCAATGTCAAATTCACTCTATCCAACCCTTCAGCTTCAATAGACTGATCAAGTCCCACAATCACCACAACTGCATCAGTTTTTGCGGCAGCAGCCTTCGCCGCTCTTGCAATCAAACTTCCATTAGTACACCCAATATTGGCACATCCCGGCTCGTACGTCACCGACGCATATTTTTGTAGTCCTTGTAAAGGGCTAATGTACTTACAAGGGACACCAGCGTAATTACTTATCATCACTTGCGTTGCATTAGCATTTGGTCCTATAACGGCTAGTTTTTTTGTTGTGTTAGAGTTTAAGGGAAGGGTGCCATTGTTGTCTAACAAAACTATACCTTGCTTGGCAGCTTCAAGGGCTAATTGTTGATGATCATCCGAACATACATCGGACGGCCCGAGTTTTCCAAATGGGAGTGTTGTGGGGTCACCATCAAAGAAACCCAATCTCATTAGAACTATATAGTTATTTATCAAGGCCTGATTTACAACAGATTCTTCAACTTTCCCTTGTTTAACTGCATTCTCAGTATATTTACCCAAATAACTCCCACAATTCATATCTAAACCTGTATGAATTGTAAAACATAAAAATATCTAAGGTAATGTTTGGTAAAAATTGAAATTACAGCTAATTCAGTAATTTTACAAAAAATCTGATTCAATATTTGCCATTGAAAATCCTAAAATTCAGTGATAAATAAGTGCTGAAATTAATGAACCTGCTTTTAGAGCTAAAGCAACAGCATCTTCAGGAGTTGCAGTGTAATGGATAGAATTGTAGAAGACCTCAATGGAATCACAATCAGAAACAATATATCTGTTCCAAAACAAAGACCAAATTAAATAATTAGGCAAGTTTATAAAACACAATATTCAGAAAATTGAATCAGAGGTCAGCTCTTAATTACACTACTTTAATTTTTAGAATTTTTTTTTTTTTTAACATAAGGAAAAAATTTGGGAAAGGTGGAAGGGGAAGAGAGGGACAAACCCATCAAGACCCCATTGGCCTCTCACAACCCCTTTAAGGAGGTCTGGATCAGCACAAGTTGGGATACCATTCACCCTGTTGTATGAACACATCACACTGCTGACATGTCCCTCAATTACACAGCTCTTAAATGGTGGTTGATATGTATCCTCCATGTCTTGCAATGTTACCTGCAATTTCAATTAATATACATGGTCTTAATAGTTTCAAAATGATCATGTACAATAAGGACTCTTGATATAAAATGAAACGGTTTAAGTTGGTTATTTCGTCAGACGTCATGACCTTCTATATTTTGTCCTAGACTTAGTCCCCAGCATTTTTAAATTACACCTTCATTTGAGAGGGTAATTTGTCATGACCTCCTATGATCTATAATCTTAGTTACCTTTGCATCAAAATGAAACCGATCGACGCCTTTCCAATTATCAACGTCGTAGGCAGTATAATGCTTGCAACAACTCGAAACCTTGAGTCTATCACTGGTATCGTTCCCTTCCTGACCTATCTCCTGAAGTCCCCGGACATAATTCACACCATACTTAGAAACCACCAAAGGATCCTCTCCCGGCGTCTCTTGGCCTCTCCCCCATCTGGGATCCCTAAATACATTAATATTGGGGCTCCAATACGTCAACCCGGCGAGACCAACATTATACATAGCTCTAGCTTCTGTTGACACCACGCTCCCCA
Source organism: Macleaya cordata (assembly GCA_002174775.1). Classification (NCBI taxonomy): domain Eukaryota; kingdom Viridiplantae; phylum Streptophyta; class Magnoliopsida; order Ranunculales; family Papaveraceae; genus Macleaya; species Macleaya cordata. The sequence goes on along the minus strand of MVGT01002091.1, from coordinate 100,422 downwards.
TTCGATACCATAAGGTAGAATTGAAACTCGCGGCGGACAAAATGACCGCTGGAAAACTTGTTGCACCCGGGACGGTTGAATTGAAACGTACACCGGGGCCAGTATTTGAGACACCATGAAGTGCTTCTGACCACCACTCATAACCGGAAACGCCTAGCCTCGATACGCCGGAGGCTGTGTTTACAAGTTGTTGCACTTTTTCTTGAAGGGTAAGGCGGGAAACTAGGTCATTTGCTCTGTCTTTGTAAGATAAAGAGGTGTTACAAAATGGTAAGTTTATAACAACGTTACTGTTGCACCCATGTTGATGTGTGAGATTGGGAAGGGTTAGTAAGAGAATTGAAAGGGAAAAAATTTGCAAGAATACTAAGGGTTTGCTCATGGCTTTGTTTTGATCATAAGCTTCTTCTTTGTTTTAATTTAGGTTTGAAGTTTAGAGAGAGGAAATGGTAGAGGTTTTATACTTGGAAGTTCAATCAATTCCCTTCTTCTAATGGCTAAAAAAGAGAATTTGTGAAAATGAGAAGCCATGACATGTAGTGGTTACTTTTGGTTTTGGATGAGTGACGGTTTCTTCAAGCATACACCAAATAATAAAATTTCAAACTTAGGGTTATTATTTAATGAACTTTTGGTCCACCCTCCTCTATTAACATTACTACACATGGCCTTCCAAATCATTCTTTGGGTTCAGTCCATTATTAGCAATCACCCATTTAATTCCCGGATTCATTTTACATTGGTTTTTGAAAAACAAAAAAATGTATGAAAACACCTATACTTTAATGATTGGTTGAAGTAATTAATATTTTATCGACTTGAAAAGTAAATGGACGTAATATTACTTAAAAAGTATTTCATGTTGTATTTTAACGACTGAATGAAATAGTTAATATTTTATCAACTTGAAAAATGAATAGACGTAATAACACTCAAATAGTACTTTGTCTTGGATAAAAATGAGAAGAATGATGTATTGATTTGGCTTGGATTTGTTACAAAGTTTTCCAATAGTTAATTATAATGGATGCCATGCTCACTCATGGTCATGGAAGAGTGTGTTTGAAGATACTGCAAAATCATCTTGAGTACCAAATTGACACGCTTTAAAAGCCACATACCACAAAAGGTTTGTGGTACTTGTACGTATTATCTACTTCAATGTGTCTTAATCCATGTTTCTTGGATTAAGAATGGTAATCCAGGACCATGAGTCACATCCGTCTACAATGGTTTTTGTACAATTTTCATTCAAGTAAATTTTGTATAGAATTCATGTAGAGATGATTTAAGAGCTGACTTTTGATAATTAATATATTCGCCGTGTAGATCATTTATATAAAAATTTATGTCATTTTAAAATTTTTAATTTCATCGTCAAAAGTTGGTAATTTTTTAGCTATCTATTTTTATCGTTAACATTAAATCAATTTTTTTTTATTGATTATAAGTTTTAGAATGGGATAAAAAAAAAAATTAATTTACATGATGAGGAGATCATCTTCGCACCCATCTCCGACGAATCATCTCTATGTGAGCCCATTAAAATTTTGCAGGGAATTTTACAAAAAATATTGCACGTAGATACTTACATTTTCCAAAATTAGAATTAAGATGATATATCAGCATTTACTTACTAGTGAATAGGATTAAAAATAATAATTTACATGATGAAAAGATCATCCTCGCACTCATCACCGATGAATCATTTCTATGTGAGCCCATTAAAATTTTGCACGGAATTTTACAAAAACCATTACATGTAGATACTTACATTTCCCAAAATTAGAATTAAGATGATATATTAGCATTTACTTACTAGAAAATAAAGAGTTCTTACTAGAAAATAAAGAGTTGTTGACAATATATATTGCAAAATTTTATGGGCGCCTACCAAAATCTTGTTGGCAAGTTCTATTACTCCACCAATTGGCAGGCCTCATATTTTATTGGCACTCACATTACCATCCAAAATACCTCCAAATACCATACGGTCTATAACTATTTTGGATGTCTGGTATTTGGGAGTTTTAAATATTTTGGAGTTTCATAGAGAGAAGGTAAGAAGAAAGCAAGCCCATATCTTGTGCTAGAAACCCCGATTTTCACAGGAAGAATTATCAAAATGTATTGAAGAAAAAACCTAAGTATATATTGTTCGACAATTTTTTTAGGCTTTTTGTGAAAGTGGTGGTAATTAGTTTTAGGTGTACGTAGTTAAAATCAAAGCACTTATACTATTACTAACACTTCTACCTCCTCATATTTCATCTATTTTGAATTTCAGTGTAGTGAAATGTTACATGAACTCTGAACTTGTACTCCAAACAATATTTCAGATTAAAAAATTCGAATTTACGTCGACTTTAGACCAAAGTTTGACTAAAATTTGACCCCCACATTAATTTTATAATATGAATTATTATTTGAGGTGCAAATCCGAGATTCTGATAGCATTACTCTTCCTTGTGTGCTCACTAAGATTTTGTGAAAAGGCTCAAGTGATGTTGTATGCACATTTTCTCTCTCTTTTTTTTTTTTTTTCTTTTTTGAATGTTTTGATTCATGTTGCTGACATTTGATATTGTCAAATCTCCAATGTAATGCATTATCTAGCAGGATTAAGCCTTTCTTTGATGTTGTTGATCTAGATGGAAAATATTTTGTTGTCATTTTCTGTTTTTTTTGTTTTTTTTTTTTTCTAAAAAAGGGATTTGTACACTTTGAGGCCTGCCAATAGTAATTGTGCAATTAAACTGGTTTACCAAGTTTAATTAAATGGGCCTGCCAACAACATTTTGGAGAGTGTCAATAAAATTTCCCATATACATTAAATTTACATATGGATATGATGAATAAAAAACTAAATAAATTTCCCAGACTTCAGTGGGCCTAGTGGGCCCTACAAAGGAATGACATTTGAACTGGTAATTCCGGGCTTGGCCTAGGAAGGGACTCCCATCAAGCCCAGCTCTAGCGTTTAAAAATATAAAAAGCTTTAACATTCCCAAAATCAATTGACACATCCATTTATTATAACATTTTTGCAATTCTCTAATCAAAAGATTCAAATATTTAGGGCCCGTTTAGTTCGCGATTGGAAAATTTATCTTTTTGACACATCCATTTATTATAACATTTTTTTGACTTTACTATAAAATTCTAAATGATTTCATTGAAAACAAAGAAAACAACATTTTTTTGTTGTAAATCCTAAAACAGTTTTGGATGTAGTACAAAATGCATATTAGTTTAGGTGTAAATTAGTTTTTGAAAACATGTTTTCCAATCGCGAACCAAACGGGCCCTTAATTTTTTCTGCTACCAGTTGTTGTACATCAGTTTATTTCCATATAGTTCTTATTATCTAGGCAAAAAAATTGAACAATCTTTTAAAAAAAAAAAAAAACCATATATTTAATCACAAAATAAGGGTTACAGTTTTTGCATGGGAATTTTTAGATTGGGGCAATAGATCCTTCCTCAATATATATATTCATAAGTAATATTCCTTATTGGATTAGATCATGGATCAAGGTATCAGAAAGGTTGATGAGGAGTCAACCAGTTTAGATACATTTGTATTCGGACCAGGTGTTATTGAACCAGGTTTTGATCTTAGTAACTAGAATTGTAGTATAGGTGTGACGCTCTTGCTCTAAATTACGCTCTAAAAATATTATAAAAGTAAAGGCATTTTTTTAATAAATTAGGACACTCTCATTCTGTGCTCTAGTTACTTATTAGGTTCTGATCTCTAGCAAGCCAAAGCAATGGCTTGAGGTAGGCTTTCTCAACAGACGTTGGGCCTGCTCAACTATAGGCCCACACTTCGTAACAAGCCCAGCTCTTTGCACTTTGGCCTTTTGTTTTGTTTTGTCTTTGAAAAGTGGAACCCAGCTAAGCTAAGCTAAGCTAAGCAGTCCGATTTCAGTCAAAAGTATTTGACTGCAAATTTGCAATGAGTGTATACGGAACACGATACATTTTAATTTCTCACGCTTTTTCATTTCAATATTTCGGCTGCGAGAAGTTTCTTCTTTTTTTTTTTTTTTTTACTTTGGAAACAAAATACAGTCTGATTAGCCTTTAAAAAGTATGGAAATTCTACATGCGCCCTACTTTTTATCATACATACCATTTTTTTTTTCCCTTACACACTCCTTTTAGTCTTTTAGAGTCTTACGAAAATGAACCAATATCTTATTTTCTTTGGAATATGATGACACAAAAATTTTCAAAACAGTAAAATATTAAAACTACGAGGACAACAAATTTAAATAATATATTTTAAATATAAAATTTTATTTTATAATTGAAATCCTTTAAGAAAATTTATAAAATTTCCTTCACAAAATGATTTCGAAGGGCAAAAGACATGCATTTGTTATTTTTTACCCGTATCCTGAATGCCGGACATGAATATGATGTGTCTACCATGTGTCCAATATAAACACATGTGTCCAAATACCTAACATAGACATCTGTGTCCAAGTGTCCAACATATACCTTAGTAAAGTTATAATGTAGTTCATTTTTACAAAAATAATATCATTTTAAAAATTTATAACCCATCAAATTTTTTGATTGACGAGTCCAACAAGTGGGAAGTAAACATAGTGATGCTGATTTTTTTTTTTCTGTCTTTTTATAAATATGATCACATGATCCTTAATATATTATCGTTATAAAATCAACAACTATTGGATAATCTTTGAGGCTAACTAACAATATGTAAAACCATAAGAATAAGCAAGGTGTGAAAAGAAAAACGTATAAGTAAAAATTTGCAATGAAAGATAAAATATTACCATTGTGATCATCTAAATTATATGACCAATATGTCTGATCAGATCCATCGCGTGATAGATTAGCTAAATTCGTAGGTCAAAATAAATTAATAAAAGCATGCTGAATCTTGAAACAGTAAAGCTATGATTTTATGTTATTATTAAATAATTATTTTTAAAAAAAATTAATATGTAATAGGTAAACTTAACATGCAGTGTCTAGCTTTTCAAGAAAACAAAAAAACCAACCGTACACCCTTGTAAATCTCAGCTCTTATTTTTTTTTTCCTATTTAATAAATGTTAACAAAGAAAAAGATTGTACAGAAAACAGTTGCAACTTAACAATAAAACCACCAGATAAACATTATTTAATTATAATTTATTTTGATGAGACAAAGAGAAAAAGAAAATATGTTCTTCTTGTTCAACACTGACTGTGAGATGGATTGTTTTTTCTTTTTCTTTTATAACGATATAACGGTGCAAATCCATTCAAGATTTCAAGTAGGGGTGTCAACGGATCAGTTCCAGTTCGATCGATTAGTGAATTACCCAGAACTAGAACTTATTATTTCGGTTCTTTTTGGTTTCGATGATCAAATAGGTAGTAGAACCAAAATAATTGGTTATAGTATTAGTCTTTTTTCGAGTAATTTAGTTCCTATTTTTTAATAATTAATTTTATATGCATAAAATATTACTAGTAATACAAAATCTCCGCTGTGGTTCTTATTGGTTCGGTTGTAATCAGATATCAAGGTACCCATAACTTAAATCATTATAACACTAAAGTTTTCGATTCCTAGTGGTTTCGGTTTTTGTTCCTAGCGGTTCTTAAAAATGTAGAACTGGAACCAGTAAAATCAATTCTAGTTTGGTTCTATTTTTGGGTAAATGGGTACCGATTGACACCCATGATTTTAAGTACTATTTCTTTAAATTTTTTATTTTTTATTTAATTTTTCAAACACTTTCTTATTATTTTTATTTTTTTATGTAATGTATGGTTGTAGAAGGTAGGTTCCCTACCAGCTCCTTCAGCTAAATTTAAGCTTTATGTCCTATTAATTATATAATAATTTATAAATAAGCTAAAATATAGAAAAATTAGCTAACTAGCATTAAATTTCATATTGTGATGTTTAAATTGACGATTAGCGTTGAGAAAGACCACCAAGTAAAGTGGTTGGAGGACTGATTTTTCATTGTAGAAGTCTTGAATTCAAATCTTATAAAATGGGCTCTCCTTGAATTAATGTTGAATGAAAAACCTTCTTGCCTCTAATCGGGTTCAAAGGTCGATTTCAAACTAAATTGCTAATTATAAGATTTTATTAATTTTGGATTAAAAAAATCATTATTTTTTTTTGAAATTAGTTAAAAAAAGTCATTCAAGTTAATAAGAATCACTTGCACAAAATTAAAATTATTATTAATTCCCTCCAAAAAAATTATTATTATTAAGTAATTAAAAGTCTTAAAATTGAAATTAAATTTTGCCACACCAACCTTGTGAAAAAGTTTAAGTAAAAAAATTTTTTGATAGGAAAAATTAATTAATCACTCATTCTTATATGATCAAAAAAAAATAAAATAAATAATCACCCATTTTTATATATATCTCCAGCGGAGAAATTAATTTCATTTTATCGCGAGAAGTACATGGCTACTGGAGTACTGGCTGCTCAGAAGGAAAATTTCTCGTGACCGGTGTACCATGAACAAATGTCCGTATTAACAGTAGAGTCTACAGACTAGAGAGAGCAACAGTAACATCTCTCTCTCTTTCTCTCTCTACTTTCTCTCTCTAGGGTCTTGAGCTTCACACTTCTCAGACCTGCAGCACCTGCTTTGTTTTGACACCCCTCCCAAGAGTCCAAGACCAACAAAAAGACCTCTTTAAATCATGCATTTTAACCCATGTAATTAGGATTACCTTCCTTGACACTCTAAAACCCCATTCTGTAGAAACTTGCAGAGGGGATTTTGTGTTTCAAGCTTCTACTTATATTAAGTTCTGAAACTTGCCGAGAGGGTTTTGTGTTTCAACTTATAATAAGTTCTCTGATTTTCTCTCCATCCTCAAATCCTCTCCATTAGTAAAGATGTTGAAGTTACTCTGTTTTGCATTTCTTTCATGTTTTTGCATTTTGGGTTTTACTGGTAAGTAAAGAAAACCAAAAAGATCATTTAAGTACCCATTTATTTTTTTCACTCACTATGTTTATTTACATACATTTCTTTTGTATTTATTGCAGATGCAGGTCAAGAGTTATTTTCTCTGTTAAATCTCCATGACCCAAAAGCACCCATGGTTCTTCAATCAATGTCTCATACTGGTATCCCTGTTGCAGTTTCTGTGAGTAATGAAGACCTTACTGGGATCTCATCTAGTGTTTTAATGGCAGAAAGTTGGCTCAGAACCCATGTTTTAACTCACTATCCTGCAACCAAAATCACCACCATTGTTGTAACAAACAACATTCTCTGCAACAAAGATCATTCAGAGATTTGGGGGTTAGTTCTTCCTTCAATGAAGAACATCTATCACTCTCTTGTGAGGTGGGGTTTAGAGAGAGAAATCAAAGTCTCAACTGGTTTTTCAAGAGATTGTTTACATCCATTTTTTAACAGTTTTAAAGATGATTTGGCTGAAAAGGTGATCAAACCTCTGTTAGTCTTTCTCCAAAACTCCAACTCAACTTACTCTGTGAACCCACCTCCAGATTTCTCCCCTGTTTCATATAAAACCATCAAACTGGTTGATTCTCACAGAGATTCCATGAAAAAGGTAGGGTTTTTCAATGTGATTGACATTACTGTGATTAAGTCTAGTCCAGAAGAGAAAAAACCTATGAAAAGGAAACTCTCATCCATGATTAGTTCCAAATTTGTGGACCCATTTCCAGCAAGACCAACTCCATTACCAGAGCTTCCACCATCTCCAATCCATTCCTCCATTGGTTATTCTGTTCCAGCATATGTAGCCAAAAGCCCACCTTCACCATTGATGCCTCACATAGCTCCTTCTCCTTCAATGTCATTTTCTTTTTCTCCAGAATCCCCCCCATTTGTTGTTCCTTCAAACCCTCCTGAAGTTTTTAACTACCCACCTTGTAATCCACCAGCAGAAGCAGCACCCACACCAGGAACAGGAAATGAGAAGGGGCTTTGGTGTGTTGCTAAGCCTAGTGTTCCAGCAGATGAGTTGCAGGAAGCCATTGATTATGCTTGTGGAGAAGGTGGTGCTGATTGTGAAGAGATTAAACCTAATGGGAGTTGTTATAATCCTGATACAGTTGTTGCTCATGCTTCATATGCTTTCAATAGTTACTGGCAAAAGAACAAGAACAGTGGAGGAAGTTGCAGCTTTGGTGGAACTGCTATGATCATTAATGCTGACCCAAGTATGTTTCTACTCTCTACTTTTACTTTTTTTTTAATCTCTTTTAAGTACTTTTATACAATTTTGATCAGTTTTTTCTTATTTGGGTTGAATATGAATGATGGGTTTTTAAAAATATTGATTTATAAGTCAATTTTGATGCAGGTTATTCACAATGCCGGTTCATTTTGAGTCTTGGTTGAAGAGGTTGGCTGTGAACTTGTGAAGAACATATTTTTGGGAAATTATTCAGCAGCAACTAACTATTTTTGTGTTTACAATCCAAGGTAGTAGTAGTAGATAATTAATGCTTCTTTTTTGTGATTTGGATCTGATTATTAATAGTTTAATATTGTTTTTAAGAGACTTGATTTGTAAATGAAATTTGTGAGCTCCCTTGGGACCATTTCCACTGCATTTTCAGACTTTTTAGGAGAGAATTGTCTTGTCTGGTTTCTTTGCTAAATCCAAAAAGTTAAAGATGAGGTAGTGTTTTGTCTTGAGGAGAAAAAAAGGAAAAAGAATTGTGGGCTGGAAAGCTACTCTACTATCAGAGCCAGGTTTCGATCCTGGGACCTGTGGGTTATGGGCCCACCACGCTTCCGCTGCGCCACTCTGATTTGTTGTTATATATTGTTTTTTTCATTTCTTATAACATTAGCCCATTTGAACCCTTTGATTTGTGGAAAATCCGCACAGTTAAATGGATCCTAACCGTTTAATCTATGTTTTAGGAACCGTTAGTATGATTTATTGAAGCTAGGTTTAGGGGTTAGTTGTTCAATATATAGATTCTAGAACATTGATTGATAAGTGAAAACAGGTAAACTCATCATTGGAACAGTGTGTAGGATAGGTTTTGATCTCTTTCATGTTTTTTGGTTTGGATCAAATGGTGGGGTGTTGTTATCAATCTGGAACGTCCGATCAATTATCACAATTAGATGATGTTTGACCATTTGATTAGAGAATGAATACCACCAACGCTTGGATGAGGTTAATAAGCGTCAAACAATGATGAAAGGAGGTTCTTTATGTTAGCTTATAGTAAGGCTAAGTTCCATGTTTGCATAACTAGAATAGATCAATTCCCAAGAATGTGAATCTATGGGAGGGATAAATTGAATTCTGGGAAGGTGAAATAGAATTCTGGGCTTAGTAATGGGAACCCTTGGTATAGGGGCCACGCTCTTGCTCCATACTAAGCTCCGAAAGCATTTTGAAACTATGAACAATTTTTAATTAGCAGATCCAGTGATCCCACTAATATTCCCGCTCCGCATTCTAATTACTTAGATTCCGAGTTTAATAAGCCAACCAAATATCAATGTGGAATCACATTTTTAGGAATGTGACTCCATTCTAATCATCGAAACATGTCTTAAGTTGGCAGACATTTAGGGCATTAAGGTCCAACTGAGTTGACTTAAAAGACTGTAATTTCTAAAGTGTGAGTACAAGGTCAAATCCATAATTTTCAAAAAGAAAGTTAAAATTCAATGGTAAGTGCTGACATCTAGTTTTACGAAACACCATCTTAGAATAATTTAGGATTTTACCATATCACTATACTCAAACAAACTTTTAAGAGCATTTCAGCCCAACAGTTCAAAAGAATGGCTAGCCAACGGGTTCCACAAAACCAACGATCAATTGGGTTGATCTAGTAAAATATTGGGCTGAAATATTAGGCCCCATTATAATAACATCAGATAAAACTCTGAGAAAGCAACACCAGCCTTGTTATATGAAATACAAACAGTAACAGAACATTGAACAAAGGATGATAATAATACATACAGATTACATACTAATAAATTAGAGACTTCGCTACACCTACCTCATAATATCTGTACACCTACCTCATAATATCTGTACGCCATTGAGAATCACTAATCTTTTAGTAAAACTGACAACAGCAAAGAGCTTTAGCTAAGGACATTTATGTACATCGTATAACAACGATGGGAGTTTCCAGCCCAAAATTACTAAAAGCTCTATAACATTCTAACTTTTCTGGAAAAATATTCCATTACTTGTGTATTGAATAGTTCCTACAAAAATTTAATTCCTGCTTGAAGTGTTTCAAATATTCCTTGGCTTTTCCTTTTTCTATCATAGCATGTTATACCCATTCAAAACTTGTTTCCTTTGGCAAAACCAGAGCAATTAAGCATTCGGATGGATGAGGGGCCATCCCAAGCATGGAGCATATATCAGGCGAGTAAGGAAGAATAAAGAGCAACCTTGACCACATTGACTTTACAGCTGGAATCTTGATGACTCCTGCACATTCCCTCTGCTTCAAGTATGTTACAAAATCCTGGAACTGAACAGGAAAATTATAACATAAATATGTATAACAACTGAACGACAACACAATGACTACGCTTCATAAAATAAAAATGACTTAGATTGTTAACCTCTATACAAGTCACTACTTGCATACTGAGAAGAAAAATCAAATTTCTTTTAGAAAGACATAATAACTTACACCCTTATGGTCGCCTGTGTTGGATGGAAGCAGCCGACAGACCTCACGCTACATATCAAATGTCAAAAAGTGAGGTACGATTCATGTAATGGAAACATTTATGTGCGTAACAGTTGCAACCTGTTGGAGAAGTTTGTCTAACAAAGAAAATTTTGAATAAAATGAGAGTAGTTTCTATTACAGGCCCAAGGCCAGGTCCTATTTAGAAAACCATTTGTCAAGCATTGTGAGATGCACAAATCTTTGACATCCAAAAAAGAATTATTTGCTGAACCAATAAAGAGACTATGAAATCAAGAAAACATGCCAAAAGATATGATATTAATGACACATAGATTACTCACTTTATGTGGTGGGGTACTAGTAAACGTTGATTTTACATGCTGAAAATCTGTGCGTTTCGTCATATCCAATCTAGCTGGCCATCTGCAGCATCAAGTACACAAAGAAGGATTACGATTATAAACTGTCAGTTTAAAACAGAAATTATAAGGAAAAGAAAAGTTCGTACTCTGCAGGTTCAGATACGCCATATAAATACTTGCAAGCATCCAAGTCCTCTCTAAGTGCATAAATTGTACAGTAATGAACACCACTTTTACATAGCACACCCTGCCACTGATATTGCAAGCACTGTACAGTATTATCCAAATTTGAAGCCTCAACAGAAGGTGGAAGTGGAGGTGGAGAACTGGGGGGAGGTGGAACAAGAGGAGGCTGACAAACTGGCAGGGGAGGGGGGGATGGAGGTAATGGAGGTGGGACGTCAGGAGGGGGAGGTGGGGGTGATGATAAAGGTGGTACAGCCGGCATGGCAAGTACCTGATCAAAATGCTGCATTGAATTTCCAGATATCTGTGCTAGAGGAGTCACAGAAGCAGGTAAAAAGGGAGGAGGAGGCACATTAACATGAAGATTATTAGCCATTATGCCAGATGATATGTGGTTCAATGGCAAAGGATGGCCTAAACCGCGTGTGTCCCAAGAATTGTTCGGAGAAGGATAAATAGGGCGCATGAACGGAGATGCTTGAACTTGCTGTGGTGGCATAATTGTGGGTCCCTGTGCTGCCATGGGTGGGCATGGCAAGATCCCTGGTGCTGAAAACTGTGGCCCTGTTTCAGGTTTCTTGTACATCCAGACTTGCTCATTGCCATGAGAACCAGAGCGAGCTTCTGAAACTTCACCAGCAAAGTCCATGAGCATGCAATTATTTTCAGTTAGAAGAGAAATTCAACATTTACTGTTAGTATTACCTGGATGTGAAAGATCCACTGCCATGTTATTATCATAGCCACCAATATTTTCAACTTTTCTTGTCCCGACATCCAGCATCTCTGTATAACCAGAAACTGGCCAGTTTGACTGAAATGGATGCCCACCTTGCACTGTTGTTCCACGATTATCCAGTTGTATACCGGGCGATACAAGCTCATGAGCTGTGCTCTCAGATTGACTAATGAAAGGTGTTGAATTGTGCCTCCCTGGTTGACTGTCCGAATAAAAAAACAGAAATTAATCAACCTGAGATGGAAGACACCCGTGAAGCAGTTCTTCCTGCGAGCTATGATACCCAGATACATCAAACAGGTGTCATATTCTATGTTGAGTGCTTCAATTTTGAGTATAAAATTTGCATCCACATCAGATCGATACCTTATCCTTGACATATCTGGGTATCATGTCTAGCCAGTAGCTAGATCATGAACAGGCTACCTGAGCCTCTACAAAGTGGAACATATACACGATACTAGCAATCTAGCATCACTAAAAAATGGAAGTTCTAGCGTTTGTCTGTTTTTTGAGAATTGTAAGTTTTAGTAAATTAAATCCATCCATAATCAAATTTCCATGGAAGATGGAACATACTGGAAGTATGTCTTAGAAATAGTTCTAAGGGGGCGCAAAATAGTAATCTCGCAGAAAAATACCTCAAGAACATGCATAACTTCAAAGAATATGTACATAAGATTCAGTATAGTAAATCTAGACAGATGTATAAAATGCAGAATTGAGTAGTCTAAAGAAAATCTACAGCATGTCAGATGTTGCAGGAACTCTTTTGAAATTACAATTGTCCTGCCCATAGGATTTTGTGGAAGTATCTTCTAATCCATAAGCATCTATAACCAACATAACATACTATATATGAATATAGTAACACACATTATACACACATACAAGGAGAAACAGCAACAAAGAAGATATTTGTGCTGAAAAGAGCACACAAGAAAATGACTGGCGTAAAACCTGTGAACTGACAGAGAGATCATGCAGGAATCATAACATCACACTGAATAATCTGCTTATTGGCTAGTAATTACCGTAGAATATTTTTGGGTAATGATTGCTTAAGGTGATAATTAATTTTGGGAATCTCCGTAAAGAGGTTTGAATGGAGAAAATATCTCAGGTTGGAGAAGATGTTTTGGGTCATCAAAGTTTGTCAATATTTTTCTGTTACTAGCAGAATGAAGTCAGAAATTAGTGGAGCATCATACTATACACAAAAGGAAACAGTATACAGACAAAGGCCAAGAAAACTTGGAAGTAAATTTATTTTATTTTATTCTTTTCTTTGAGCTGAGAAAATTTGTCAAGACAATCGAATGAGAAACGACAGAACAACAGCAATTTGTAGTGAGTCGAACCTGAATTCTATCTGAAAGACTGAGACAGGACAACTCCGAAGATTCTTCAAAGCAGCAACTGCTGCATCTACGCTGCTAAGTTCAACAAACCAACAAGAACCCATCTGCATATTTGATCGTGTCAGTCTAACAACTGACCCAAAGCTTCCAGCAGCAAGATGGCAAACAGACATTAGCTCATCATCAGTCAGAAACTGAGAACTACTATCTGGTAAGCTGATACAGATGGTGTTTGTTGGAAACGTATCTTCATCCCTGGTTGCAGTTGCATTATAGTTTCTAGATAGATGGCCCCCAAAAGAAGTTGAACTCTGACTGATATTGTACTTCGAAGATAAAGATGAAAGCAATGAAGATAGCTGAGACATCCTTGTCTTACAATTATCAATGGGGCTATCATGTACAGTTGAAAGATGGGGTGATCCTACTATGTTATTAGGCATGCTTCCTGGGTTATTGCTTCTAAATTCTACACGAATAGGAGTAGGAACAAATCTAGCATCCATATGAGACCCCGTAACATCTGTTGAGACTGCATTTAATACCATGCTGTTGTTCATTTGTCCATGAAACCCACTTTCCTTACGATACTGCCTGAGGTGTGCCATCACAATAGCAGCTTCCTCAGCAGTCTCAAATTCCATCAGCAAGGCACTTTCACTGGTTAGATCAGTAACCATGCGAGGGTTCCTGAAACCCACTCTAGCTAACTCATGCAAAATCTCATCTTTGGCCCATTGGCTCGAAACCTTTCCAATATAAACATGGCAACTTGCACCAACAGCCACACCATTAATAGAACCCCTACTCCCTAATCCTATATCTAAGAACTTAATACGCAGGCAGGTTCCCCAAGGGGAAGATCCCCGCATATATTCACGAGCCTTTATAGCATCCATAATGTGTCTGTACTCAACCAAAGAAAAATCTTTAATGGGATAGAATAAAAATCGTTCCATAGGACCAAACTTCTCAAATTGAAACCTAACTGCAGCTTCTGATGCATCAGGACCTAGAGAACCCAACCAAAGCTGAGTAGAAGCCGATACGACATCCATGGCTGCGGGATCCCCATCAAAGTACCAAGCACTGTGACTATGTGAAGAACGGTATCGCACAGCCGAATGCTGTTCTGGAGATGGCGAAATATTGGCTGCACCCGCACATGCGGATCTGGTTGGTGGTAAGACAAAGTCAGATTTTGAATGTTGATCATCAACTTGACCAAGATGGTTAATACCTTCTAATGCATCATTCCTGAAGTCCAGAGGCTTTCTGTTGACAGGTGAAGGCAACTCCTTGCTCACCAAGTTGTGTTGCATGGAAGGCCTATCAAAACAAGAATCTTCACGTTCTCGAGTCTCCAGGTCTTTCATGGGCATTGAGCCATCACACTCGTAATTTGAATTCTCATTAGCTGATTTCATGTCAGGCTCAAAAGGAACTACTGAGTTGCAGGACTTCACAGGCTGACCTGAAACTTTATTAGCTGAATCCCTATCATCATTAAATACATCACCAGTATATGCACCATGAACTCTTGAATCCCTTCCGGATTGTTCAACAGAGCTCTCATGTTGATTAGAGATCACAGGCATCAAATACTGTCGATTCATATGTTTTGATGGACTAGAATTATCATCATCGCTGTCTTCTTGGCAAATTACTTCCTTGGCAAGTTCCAAAAAAGATCCAAAGATTCCTTTCAAAGCAGAAGAAATCTCTGATGCAGCCTCAGAAGACATGGATTTGCATATCTTATTATACTTTGAAAAAATCCAATCTCTCAAGGATGGATCTTTGTTAAGTGCCTGCATAGCCCAATACAAATCCTGATAAGTGATTTTTCATAAGCTTATGAGTTGGATACTAAAACACAAAAAAACTACACAGATGATAATTGGCCCCAACACATGGTGCTATACATAATAAGCAAAAGAGAAACAGCTTGAATAGCTCAATAATGGATTACAGGTGAAGATGTCATACTCTTTTCTCTTGGCCAAACAGAGATACTTCATAAAGATGGGGCCGGGAATACATGTAAGAAGGGAGTAGTTAAACCCTTTAAGACAGAACAGTTTGATGAAAAAATGGAATTAAAAATTATTACACATGAATATAAAATCATCCAAGTATTAGATAAAGAAAGATGGCGCTAGATTAACAAAAAAATTACTAGAGTATAGATATGCAAATATACTTTTTAGATTAAAACAAAGAATAATCTATCAATTTGTTTCATGACCACTGGTGCAACTCAAAGCATGATCTCCATTTGCAGGAGCTTTTTCATGGTTCTAGAAAAGATCACTGGAAACAAACCTGTTAGAAATACTAATTTCCAGATCAATCTCCAATGCATAGCTTGAAAGAATTTACTTTCGAATATTTAAGGAAATGCTTTACCTGAGAATAAAGAAGACAAAAGGAGCATGAAGTCAAAGGTCTAATTATCTAACCCTTTCTGATTTCTAGATTTATCAGGCAGGTTATATCTGCCAAACACTTTTTGTCAGAAATCGGGGAGCTTGAGAGAAATCCGCAAGCAAAAGAAAAAAAAATGGACAAACAGAAAGGGTTTATTTTCGGACAATAGATGCTTGTCCTGTTACTCGTTTGGCTCCGTAAGGTTCTTTCGCATCTAAATATAGTGAATATTTGCATCTAGTGAGGACCTTTTTGCAGGTTTCTTTGCTCCGTTCAATAGTAGGATTTTCATGTACGCTTTTTGTTTTTCCAATGCAACTAAATTTTACTTAAAGAAGAAAAGGACTATAGAATTCAGATGATGAGGATGTTCCAGAGACCAGAAATGAAGAACATTTACTGCAAGCAAAATATAGAACAACTGTAACCTAGAACTAGCAAATATCCAAATATTACCATTCCCATCAAGCAATTTTTTGAAACTAGAGATGCTTCCTCTGAACTATGGTGGTTATCTGATACTAGCCTCCCTTCACTGATCCCAATGTCGCCAGTACTTTCCCCAATGGAACCTGTAGATGACCTAGCCTCGTCATTTTTCTTCAAAGGATGAGTGACATCAGTAGCATTAATCTGGCTAGTCATCTGTCTTAGAAAGTAGGATCCTCCTTTAGAAGCTCCTGAATCAGTTGCACTGGATTTGAAGAGCTCAAAACAAGCTGCAAGTAAATTCTTCGGGCAACAAAAGAAAATTCTGAGAAGGCTAAGTGCTCGAAACTTGAATAATCTAACCAAGGTAGATTCATCTTCATCTAATACTTTTTGCTTCAGTTCAGAGAAATGCTCCGAAGATTCTTGCACCTTTGCAATGTCCTCATCACCAATTTGATAGATGTTCTTTCCCTCAAACGAGTTTATGAAGAAAGTAAGCACATTCAGGAAAACTGCTGAGCAGATGCCTCTGATAACAGATGATGTTGGTGCCTCAGATGAAGCAGTGCAACAGATATCTACCAGGCCAAATATACAGGCTTTAGCAGTCTGAAATGCAACAACATCGTAATCCTCTCCTCTTAGTATCACAGCCAAGCTCCAATTATACATATTAATAGCAACTTTAGCTGCAGCTTCAAGAGCAGTTGGGCAATATGATGCGTACCGAGGAATGAGTTCGGCTACAATAAGCTGTACACTTGTGCACCCTGTAGAGTCAGCATTGTAACATAGAATAGTGTTAAATACCTTCTGACTAGTCATTTTCGCTTAAATAATTTCTTTCTATGTACACTTAAATATTCTGCCAATCTCCTGATTGAGGCTAAGCAAGATGCACCAGTTAAGGATTAGCTTCCGCTTGCACTAGACAATCTAAGAGTTTCAAGTAGCAATAACTTCAATAAATTCCCTGAGACAGACACATTGCCTAAATTCAAGGAAAAATCCTGAATCGTGCATTTTAACATATCAATGTTACAAGGACACAAACATGTCTGTCAGTGCATGACACAGGGACAAGTGTCTAACACATTCATCCAAACAGACCCAATACACTGACACATCCATATATTTCATTCCATGTGTTGGAAAATGTACTAATGTGTTTCAAATTAAGTATATCATATAGAAAAAACGTATTTCAATAAGTTGGTATATTTCAAGATTTGTTGAAGGAATGCCCATACTACAGAGGCGAAAACATAGCTACAACTTGACGCTATTGTACTTTTCACCAAAAACCATGTTTTTATCGGTTCATTATAAGCTTGTTTGATTACACCCTGTCTTGAGGTGGCTTACATAACTTAATCCTAGGTCATATAAATTTCTTGTAAAATCTTTTGGCCTTGGGCCCCTTCATATTAAATTTTTTACTTTTAAAAAGGAGGGCATAAAAGGAGTGAATCTTACACCTTTTTTGACGCTGTTCTAATCTGAATTTTCACTTTCTAATCTGAATTTTAACTTAGATCCTCGTAAACTTAGATATCGAATAATTTGAATTTTCTAAGGCCCTGCTTGGTACACCGTGAATATTCGCAAATGCGAAGATTCACGGTTTATCATGTGTTTGTAGATGATTGATGAAGGCATCTAATAACAAATATTTGGTGGGATTTGCAATAAGCTTACAAAATAAACAATCTAAAATTTTTTATTTATTTTTTTCTAATTTATAGAATTTTAATTAGCACCTACAAGAACCGTGAATTTTCGCATTTGTGAATATTCACTGTGTACCAAGCAAGGCCTAACTTGCTACTCTGTTATCTTCGATAGCGAAGCTCTAAAACATTGTGCCAATGCAGCAGGTCTCAAAATCCACCATCCATAAGATTTGATCAATGGAAAAAATTATGCAACCTAAGTCCCTAAAATATATAGTAACCAGTGCGTTGGTAAAAAGAGAGCTGATCCCCACAAACTTGACACCCAATCTTCCCAAAAGAAAATAAGGAATTGTTAAGTAGCAGCTAACTTGGAACATGCTATATTTGCTTCTTTACAACGACATAGGGTCCAGAAATAATTCCAAGCCACGGTTGAAGTTTTAAATGCATCTTTTTGTAAATGAAGATTGGCAATCAGCACCAAAACATTTAAATAAAGAATTAAGATCGGACTCCAACAACTAAACAGATATACATAAGCAAAAATGAAAAAAAAAAAAGAAAAAAAAGAGAGTATAGTCTTATAACTGACCTCTAGAAGCAGTGATGAGTGAGAGATATGCCTGTTCAAAGTCGGGCATGAAACGGGCATCCTTATGAGAGATGCAAAACCTAATTCGCCTGTAACAATCGTACAAGCTCCTGATTTCCTCTTTGTTGCGTTTCTTTTTCATAATTTCTTCCTGAGATAGAGGAGAGGCAGAGCTCTCCTGGAGATTTTGAGGTTCTGAGACAGACTCATAGAGCTTTCGCTTCTTTAGAGGTTGCTCTGCAGATGCCATGGCAGAATACAAACAATCTATCTTCCTCTCTGTCTATGCTAGAGAAACGAGAGCCACATACAATGTACGTGATCAATCATTCAGATCACATGCTTTCAGATGAGTCAAAACTGAAAAAATTGCAAGGAGTTCCATACTTCATGAAGTTATGATGGAATCCCCTCCCGAAAAAGCATTCTTCTCGTCGGTACTCTGTAAATGCCCAACCCTTTTACCTGTTAAATAACATAAGTATTTCCAACTGAGGCTAAGCATGCATGGATGATGTATCAGATACAAATCAACCAGTTTGATATCAAATGTGGCTCGAATAGAAGCAAATTGAAGAAAAAAGAAAAGGAAAGCTTTTCTTTGGTCTTCTTTTAACTTGAGACACTTCATAGGAGTTTAAACAACACCAGCACAATATAGTCTACTAGGGGTTAAACCGCACAGAAAGCCATGGGTTTATTTGCAATTCGAAAATCCAAATCCACAATAGGAGTAGAATCAGTCACAAGAATAAGCCCTTGATATGTGCCAACAGTTGTTATGTAAGAGTTACTAAGGCAACAATTGGGATTCAATAATTATAGTAAGTTTAGTAGTCAAAAAAATAAATAGCATATTTAATGAGCCAATGAGCTGTTAGCTTTGATTTAGGATTTGGCGTAGCTATGAGTTTCAATTTAGGATTTGCTGATATCTTGTAAGGCTTAAAAAGGCAACCGTATGGAGAGAATGTATATTGAAAATTTAAATAATAAAAACATTGAAGGTTTCTCCCTAGACAAGGGAATGATTTAGTTCTTGTTTTGGAGTCGTATCATTTGGTATCGGAGCGGCGATCTTGCCCAATGATCCGATGATAATGATGAACGAGACTAGATCTCAAGAAGTGCAACGTTTTGGGCCTTATTTCAATGATGACTATGTCGGCCAGCTTATAAATCTTAGGCAGATCAGAACAGTAAAAACATATCAAGTGAAGTTTGAGTCGTTAATGGATTGCACAAATGGACTTAGAGAAGGATTTCATAAATGTTGCTCGACAAATGGATTGCAATCTAAGTTTCAGAAGGGAATCAAGGTGTATGCTCCCTATACCCTCTTCCGAAAAATTGGTCTTGCACTATACGATGAGAACAAGTTGGGTGTTGTGATCAAGGACAAGGATCCAATAACAGGAATTGCTTTAATAGAAACTGAGGATCCAAAAATCCAATTATTTAAAGCGGACCATAAAAGCATACGTCAGGAGCATGTCGCGGCTAAACTAAAGTCGTGGTTAATCAAGAGAGTGACTCATGTGAGGACCAAACGTTTCAACTTTTATTGTGTGACATGGTGTCTGGGATCCAACTTTTATCTACATTGGAGCCCAATTATTCTCTAAACTGGCCATTTGATCCAACATTGGTGTTTACTTCTCACATATGCATGAGATGGTTCACGAATACCAATATTGATCGTCGAATGGAAAAGGAGAGAAATAGCACATCAACTCAAATTTTGGGAGAATGATATATGCCTACAATTGTTATTTAAGAGTTAAAAAGGCAACCAATGGGATTTAATGATTATAGTAAGTTTAGTAGTCAAACAAATGAATTGTCCAAATAAAAAGCGTATTTACGGAGGCAATGCGCTGTTAGCTTTGATTTAGGATTTTGGTGTAGCTATTAGCTTCAATTTAGGATTTGGTGATACATTGTAGGCCTTATAAAAAGGCAACAGTATGTGGAGAAGGGATATTCATAATTTGAGTAATAAAAATATTGAAGGTCTTCCCCAAGATGGGGTCGTATCAGCCCTAGTAAGGATCCAATATATTTTTTTTTTGATCGGTAAGATAGGTAAGTGGTTAATTGTTCAATGTTAAGGTATAGTCCGGTTTTGAACCCCGGCCATAGGTTCGACTCCTAGCAAGTTTACCATCTTTAGAGGCACCTAGTAAGGAGTCTATCAATCCCAAGAACCAACCATATGTTAAATATTGGTCTAAACATGGCTCTAATAGCCCCTGAAAATTTGACATAAATAGGACAGGGTTTAGTAGCCCTAAAACTAACTTAGCATAACAACAACAAGAACCCCTAGAGCTGAGAATAGGGTTCTATCTGCCGATAAAAGATTACATTTTTTCTATCTAGCCCATAAAAGATTATATTTTGTTTTCTATCTGCCCATAAAAGATTATCCGAAATGGGGATTTCATAGGCACCAAAGTTAAAAAGGAAATAATAAACTCTAATTAACCCTAGAGAAAATAAAAAATCAACTAAAATACCAGATAAAATCTGCCCTGAAAATGGTTGAACGCAGGCTCCAATAGCCTTAGAAACTGAACTAAAGTATCTAATTCTCTCCAAAATATGATCCAAGGCAGAGATTTTTCCCAGCAAAAAATGATGTAGAAAAGGATTTTATGCTAAAAAATCGAACTGCAATAGGACCTAACCTACTTTGATAGAAGATTTGGATGAAAATTAAGAAAAACGAAGTGGATGCATACACGCCAACAAGCTTCAGAGAAAATTCAAAATTCAAAAAAATAAAAATTTACCTTGTCGACGTTCAATTTCACCAATCTTGAGAGTGAGAAGAGAGAAAAGAAAGATCTCCGGCCTTAAACTATGCCGCTTGAATATCGTTAACGTCGGAGAAATCAGAGAAATCCAGTGTGTGTGTTTTAGAGAGAGAAAGAGAGAGAGAGAGAGAGAGAGAGAGAGAGAGAGTTAGGGTTTTTAATAAGAGGAAGCAGAAGATGAGATCGGAGACTGTTTGAGGGAACAGTAAATAGTTCTTCTTCCGTTCTTCGTATGGTTCGGTTTTTAGTCTGAGAAGTCTCTTTTTTGGTTTGTAAAACTGTGTTGTAGCACGTGTCCAATACACTTCTGGTGAATCTGCTTGGGAACTGCACTGTAGCGCACAGTTTCTATTTGAGGGCACCCATGAGCTTATAGCCCTGTTTAAGGAGGGACCTTATATTTACATCCAAAGTTATTATTTGTTAGTTTCTAACACCCAACTTATTCTTACACTCCTACCTACACTCTATCTGATCGAGGGTCCTACACCTATACTTTATTTGAAGGTCTGCAAGTCGTTGGGGTTGGTACCAGTGATCGCACCTTTCTAAAAAAAATATGCATGTGTTTCTTATGTGTGAACAAATTAAATAACGACATTCTTTATTAAATGAACTAAGTATTTCATTTACGTATGGGGACAAGAACTACGAGTAAGTTACTTAAGGCAATGGTGAAGCCATGAATCTAATTTGATGGAGGCATATTTTAAAACGACAATAATATTTTATTTTGGTCGATTAGACGATAGTAATATTAATTAATATATTCTATGATTATTTTTCTGAATTGTATGTACGTGATGTTTGTTTTTAGTTAAAAGTTCATTTGAAATCTGACTCAACGCTTGATTAGGATCCAGTAAGATTTCAAACTATATTTTTCAGTGTTTGAATTGAAGTCTGATTCAATAGACCATTCTAGAATCGTAGTATAAGAGTGACGCTTCCACCCTGAAACATCGCCTTTCGGCACTCCTGCTCTTAAAGCATTTTTCAAACTTGAAATATTTTTTAATTGACAGTTCCGATGTTTCGGCTCTAATTTTCATTCTTGCGCTTGGTCTTTGGTAACTTTGGGACAATTTAAGAGTGAGAATCAAATGGCTAAAGAAACAAGCACCACCTTAAAGTGTGATGTGATAGCTTTCCTACCAATAAACTCCCCCCACTCCTTAAACTTACTATGATTTGTAGAGGGTAAGAAAAAGACAGAGATGCATAAGTGTGCGGAGGACGTTTTAGCAGGTGGAAAGTCTATAATATATCCTCACAACCTTTTCCAATTTTTCAATCAAACAAATAGTATATACATTTATTAATCAAATAAAGCCATTTGAACATAAATTTTTTATGTTTAGGCCAAACATAAACATTATGGCGCACACATGATTACGATCTAAAGACTGATATTTTGTGAGCATGTTCTTCTTGTGAAATTTTAGAAAAATCAATCAAAGTTTTAGAAACTTCCTTTCTCTTGTATTTAAAGGAATTTCTATTTTAGGCGGGTTTTAGAAAATTTATTTCTCTTATATTTGAGGGAACTTCTATTTTAGGTGAGTTTTAGAAACTTCATTTCTTTTATATTTGAGGGAACTTCTATTTTAGGTGGGTTTCCTTTTCATATTTAGTTAGGATTCCTTTTTCCTTTTAGGATTGGGATACCTATTGGAGGCTATCAATATAGGAGTAGGACATTAGTCTAAAGTATTCAAAAAAATAACATTGAGAGTGTGAAATCTCTTGAAAGGGTTGTAAGTCTGAGGATAGAGAGAAGAGTGTGAGAGCAATATTGTAGAGAGAAGCAATATTGTAGAGAGAAAAGTTTGAGAAGCAAGCTAGAGAGAAGCTTGTGAGAGTAGTTGAATGTGTGGCTTGCTTTGTAATCCTTTTGATCTTAGTGAAATAAGTTGTTCTTTGCCATAGACGTAGCTAAAGAGTGGTGAACCACGTAAATCGTTTGTGGTGTGTTTTCATCTCTTTTCTCTATTATTTTCGTGTTAGTATTTGCTTGTCATTGTTTGTGGTGAATCCTAAGCATACAATGGGTGAAAATCCTAACAATTGGTATCAGAGCTTTTGATGATCAACAATGACGGCCTTTGCTACGATTGGAGATAGGAAGGTGGTAATAGAAAAATTTGATGGAAAGAAGAATTTTTCCTTATGGCAACTTCGGATGAAAGATGCCTTGGTTCAACAAGGTCTAGATGATGCGTTACGTGGGAAAGAAAAGAAGCCAGCAAAGATGGATGATGATGAAGTGGGAGAATATCAATTCAAGAGCGGTAAGTACTATTCATTCGGGATTGTCTGATGAAGTTGTGTATGATGTGATGGAGGAAACATCTGCAATAGAATTATGGAAGAAGTTGGAGGACCTTTACATGGCTAAAAGTCTCACCAATCAACTGATTTTGAAGCAACATATGTATTCTTTCGTAAGAGAAAAGGGTGTAGATCTACACACCCATATAGGTGAGTTCAAACGAGTTCTTTGTGATTTATTTAATGTTGGTATTAAGTTAGAGGATGAAGATAAAGCAGTTCTTTTACTTGCGTCATTACGCCGTACTCATAAGTACTTGATTAAGACTCTACTTTACGGTAGAGACACTATCACTTTAGAACAAGCAAATAGTGTGGTTTACCTCCTACACACCTGTAGTTGATAAAGTCTTTATGGGTGACAATGCGATGTGTGATGTGGTAGGGATTGGAACAATCAAAATCAGGACCACAAATGGTTTGTTGAGGACATTGATTGGTGTGCGTCATATTCCTAGTGTGAAAAGGAATGTAATATCCTTGGGTGCACTGGATTTGAAGGGTTGTCAGGTTGATGTGAAGTATGGGCTCATGAAAGTTTAAAGGAATTCTCGTATCATATTCATGGCAAAGCGGGTTGATAATTTGTATCTCCTTTTAAGGAATACAAATTTTGGTGGAGCAGGTGGAGCAGTTGGTAGATCCGTTGGAGCTAGTAGAGTTGATAGAGCGGGTGGAGCAATTACAAGAGTTGCAAAGAAGTGGAAGCTAGTGATGAGGTCTACCAAAGTGGTAGAAAATGAGATATTGAAGAAAGAAGATGTGGCTCAAACATATGATGTGTTTGAGATATGCAAGTTTGAAGATGATGATGATGCGATGGTTGATGATAATGTTAGTGTGATTCCCAAGATGGAGAGCAACTTGGGAGTTACTCAATGTGGATGATTGATGTTGAAGTGTAAAGACAACAATAAGATGAAGATAAAGGGATCAAAGAAGATTGAAGATGAAGCTGCAAGTATTTTGCCATAAGTTGATGATGATGAGCATGAAGAGAAGAACGGGTACGTAAAGTAGAGTTTTTTCAAAAGGTGGAGATTTGTAAAGTTTTGAAAAAATCAATCAAAGTTTTAGAAACTTCCTTTCTCTTGTATTTGAGGGAACTTCTATTTTAAGTGGGTTTTCTTTTTCATATTTAGTTAGGATTCCCTTTTCCTTCTAGGATTGGGATACTATTGGAGGCTATAAATATAGGAGTAGGGCATTTTAGCCTAAAGTATTCAGAAAAATAACATTGAGAGTGTGAGATCTCTTGAAAGGGTTGTAAGTTTGAGGATAAAGAGAAGAGTGTAAGAGCAATATTGTAGAGAGAGAAGTTTGAGAAGCAAGCTAGAGAGAAGCTTGTGAGAGTAGTTGAATGTGTGGCTTGCTTTATAATCCCTTTGATCTTAGTAAAAGAAGTTGTTCTTTGCAGTGGACGTAACGAAAGAGTGGTGAACCACGTAAATCATTTGTGGTGTGTTTCTATCTCTTTTCTCTATTATTTTCGTGTTAGTATTTGCTTGTCATTATTTGTGGTGAATCCTAAGTATACAGCGGGTGAAAATCCTAACATTTCTCTATGTAAATCATCTCCACAAAACTTATAACCTCATAAAAAATTAAATGGAAGTCCTCACCATTTATTTTTCGCCATTAATATTTAATCAACTTCCAATTATATTTTGGTGATATTAGAAGTTTTTGAATTGGCTATTTTTTATAACGAAGATCTACATAGTTAGGAGAACATACTCATAAAATATCAACTAAAAGATCAACCCTTGGATCGTAGTCATTTGAGCCCCACAATGTTTATGTTCGGCCCAAACATAAAAACAAAAAAGTCATGTCATAACCTAGCAGTGTCCTTATTAATTTATTGAAAGTTTACCAACAATAACTCTCAATTATTTGTGGTGCTTTACAATGTAATGCTATCATCATCGATCAGAAGTGGATACAACAAGCACCTAGCTAGATTTTCACTAAGAGTTCCCCTTGATCTGATCAGCAAGAATGAGCTGCAAATTAAAGTTTCACACAACCATGTTGCCCTGGTTCGCCATGGGTCACCTTACTCCATTCCTCCATCTCTCCAACAAGCTAGCCGAGAGAGGCCACAAAATCTGCTTCTTTTCCCCAACCAAAACAATCTCTAAATTAGAGTCCCTAAATCTCTACCCACAAATCTCATCTCCTTTGTCCCACTCGTTGTACCCCATGTTGACGGCCTCCCACTTGGCTCTGAAACCATGTCTGATGTTCCACCCTCCATGGCTCACCTCCTCATTATCGCCTTCCATCACTTACAAAATGAAATCGAATCTATGTTAATCAATCTTAATCCTAATTTCCTCTTCTACGACTTTGCCTTTTGGATTCCATCCTTTACTCGTTCACGTAACATAAGAAATGATGATATTGAAACCAAGTTGAAATTACTGAATCCCCCGTCTGATTTTTCGCCGAATTCACCATTAAAACTCCATTTCCATGAAATTCATAATCTCTTCTCATTTTATGACTCGTGAAAATGGAAATACTGGTTTGTCTTTTTACAAACTCCTGAATATATCAATGAAAGAGTGTGATCTCATCTCCATCAGAACTTGTAGAGTAATTGAAGGTCCTTATTGTGACTACCTCGAGGTTCAGTACTGGAAGCCGGTTCTCCTAACTGGTCCATCAATACCTGACCAGCAAAACATAGCTACTCATCCATTAGAAAAAAAATGGGCAGATTGGTTAGGAAGGTTTGAGATTGGTTCAGTTGTGTACTGTGCATTCGGAAGTGAGTGGGTTTTGGGAAAGGATGAGTTCCAGGAGCTGATTTTGGGCTTTGACCTAACAGGGTTGCGATTTTTAGCGGCATTGAAACCACCGGCGGGTGCTGCGACGGTGGAGGAGGCGTTACCAGAGGGATTCGAGGATAGGGTTAGGGGGAGAGGAGTGGTTTATGGAGGCTGGGTTCAACAGCCTCAGATATTGGCTCACCCTTCAGTTGGTTTTGTTGTGAGCCATCGTGGATTTGGGTCAATGTGGGAATTGTTAATGAATGATTGCCAAATTGTGTTGATGCTACATTATTTAGAAGACCAGTGTTTGAATTCAAGGATTTTGAGTGGTGGTTTGAAGGTACTGGTGGAAGTTGAGAGGAGGGAAGAGGATGGGTGGTTTAGTAAGGAAAATGTTTGTAATGCTGTGAAGATGGTGATGGATGAAGAAATCAAAATTGGGAATGAATTGAGGGTTAATCACTGTAAGTTGAGAGAGTTATTGTTGAAGCAAGATTTTGAGACTTCTTATATTGACAGTTTCATCAACAAGTTACAGGATCAGCTCATGATTATCTGATAAAAAAAGGAAAGTTCTTATTTTTCATCAGTACTAGGTATTGAGGTACTAAATTTATTAGTTAATAAATCTATACAGGTTGATGCTAGGTTTACCAAAAAGTATACAAAATTTTGTGCGGAAGGCATAATCTACGGGTGGATGCTTATCGCTTTGAAATGGATGCAAATTACGAGGTTATGTAAAAAATAGCTTTACCCTCGGATTAACTTTTGGTAGAAAGTTATGTAGGATTTTGCTGTAAGTTTAGCATTATCCATCTATACTACATTACTATAACAGAAATACTGATGTCCCAAACTAAACATGTAGAATAAGTCACTTCTGATATGGTTCTTATTAAACTACCTGAAAGTTGGAACTGTCTTCTATCAAATAAGTCTGATTTTCATTATTTTTTTGGTGGAACTAAAATTAAGAAAATCGGTTTTAGTTTGGGTGGATATTCTTGTTTTTTGATCCCCAGTTCATTGACATCATATGATCATCATAATCGATTTTAATACCAATATTAATATTTTTTAATCAGAATACAACTATTAATGTTGATGATGGACAAACAAACATATAACATCCTTTAAATTCATTTTATTTCATCCAAGTGTTGGAGCCAGTTAATTATGTGGCGTGCAAATCTTGCCAAAAGTAGAGATTTGTTGGGTTAGTGTTTAATTTGCGCACATGATGATAATGATGATAGAAATGTTTGTGATGATCAGAATAGTGGGAATCTCAATTTTTTGTGTGTAATTTGTAAATTAAATGGTTTAATTTTGTAAATCAAATGTTTTAATTTGTAAATTTGAATTTAAATCTTTATATCTAGATTTGCTTCTTCAAAGTTTTTTATGCAAATTTAGTCTTGTATATGCAGGTTACATTTTGCATGCTTTGCAAGTATATATATATATATATATATATATATATATATATGTGGATGTTCATCACCGGCCTCCTTTCATTAAGAACAAAATCATGGAAGATATCTTATTATTGTTGTAGATCTTGAAAATTACTTTCTAAAAATATAATTTTGTTAAAATTTGATTTATATTTAATAGTTATATTTTTTTTGGGGATTTTGGCCAAAACCCGCTACTTAAAACGTATTTTAGGATTTAGCCCAACAAATATTTTTTTTAGTCTAAGGCCCTTGGTTAATTGTCTGAAACCCTCTACTGAAATCCTCTTTTACACAGAGTCAGTTATCCCGGGGCCTTAGACTAAAAGAAAATGTTTGTTAGGCTAAATTTTAAAATACGTTTTAAGTAGGAGTTTTTGACTAATTTTTTTTAATTTTTAAAATAAATTTAAAAGTAAGAACTTTCTCTCGATATCTCAAACTCTCGTTATAGTTGCCTAATATAATCGCTCAAGGTTTGTGTGGTTTGTGATTCAAAAACTAATTTACACTTAAACTAATATACATTTTTGTATTACATCTAAAACTGTTTTGGGATTTAAAATAAAATCTAAGATTTTATAAAACAAAAAAATGTTGTTTTCTTTGTTTTCAATGAAATCATTTAAGATTTTATAGTAGAGTCAGAAAAACTATATAGTTAGTTTAAATGTAATTAGTTTTTTAAAACAAATTTTTAGATCGTGAACCAAACCCTTAGTTTTTCAAAAAAGAAAAGAAAAAGTGTGATGTGATAGCCTAACTACCAATAAAACCCTCTCTGTTTCTGCTCTTACTAATATCGGAATTGGGAGAAGAAAAGAGTGGTGCTTTTTGGCCCTGACCCTTTTACAAAACAAATGCCAGATGCTTATGTGGCATGGTGTGTCCTACTGCCACATAAGTTGGAACCTCCCTCATAACACTTTTAGGGGAGAAAAGTGGTGAGTCTCACCCTGCCATATAAGCATCTGGCACTGATTTTGTAAAATGGCCGGGCTAAAAAGCTTTAAAGAAAAAAAGAAAATGAAGAACACTTAGCTACTACTACTCTTACTATATTTGGTAGAGGGAGAGAAATAGAAAAATCACCTAGAAAAAGTAGGAGGTGTTCATCAAATGAAAAACACTTGGCGACTACTACTCTTACTATGTTTGGTAGATGGAGAAAAACAGAGGAATCACCCAGAAAAAGTAAAGAGAAAGAGATAAGCATTAAAAGGTCTAGACTGTGGAGGAAGCTTAGCAAGTGGTCACTGGACAGTCTACAATCTTCTTTTGTTAATGTATTGATCAAAGTATACAAACCTAGCTAACTCAATTATTTATATGCTGCTCTACATTGTAACGCTTATCATCAGAGCTAGCAGCAGCTGGAGAAGGGTGGGTTTTTAAATTTTCATTGAGAGTTCCCCTTAATCAGCAAGAATGAGCAGCAAATCAAAGTTTCACGTAGCCATATTACCCTGGTTTGCCATAGGTCACCTTACTCCATTCCTCCACCTCTCCAACAAGTTGGCTGAGAGAGGCCATAGAGTTTCCTTCTTTTCCCCAACCAAAACAATCTCTAAATTAGAGTCCCTGAATCTCAACCCATATCTCATCTCCTTCATCCCACTTGTCGTACCCCATGTTGACGAATTCCCTATTGGCGCTGAAACCATGTCCGACATTCAACTCTCCATGGTTCATCTCCTCATTATCGCCTTCCATCGCTTACAAAACGAAATTTAATCTATGTTAATCAATCTTAATCCTAATTTCGTCTTCTACGACTTCGCCTATTGGATTCCATCCTTTACACGTCCTCTTGGCATCAAGTCCATCAGTTATTCAATTGTTAGCGCGACGTCTTTTGCCTACTTCATAGTCCCTTCACGTAACATAAAAAACGATGATATCAAAACCAAGATGAAATTAATGAATCCTCCGCCTGATTTTCCACCTAATTCACCATTGAAGCTCCACTTCCACGAAGTTTATAGTATTGTTTCATTTATGACTCGCAAAATTGGTGATACCAATTTGTCGTTCTTTGAACTTTCGAATATATCAATGAAAGAGTGTGATCTCGTCGCCATCAGAACTTGTAGAGAAATTGAGGGTCCTTACTGTGACTACCTCGAGGTGCAGTATGGAAAGCCAGTACTACTAATTGGTCCAGCTTTACCTGACCAACAAAACATAGCCATCCATCCGTTGGAACAAAAATGGGCTAATTGGTTAGGAGGGTTCAAACCAGGCTCAGTTTGTACTGTGCATTTGGAAGTGAGTGGGTTTTAAGAAAAGATTAGTTCCAGGAACTGGTTCTTGGTTTTGAGCTTACTGGGATGCCATTTTTAGTGGCGTTAAAACCACCTGTGGGTGCTGCGACGGTGGAGGAGGCGTTACCGGCCGTAGAGAGGGTTAGTGGGAGAGGAGTGGTTTATGGAGGTTGGGTTCAATAGCCACAAATATTGGCTCACCCTTCGGTTGGTTGATTCGTGAGCCATTGTGGATTTGGGTCAATATGGGAATCGTTAATGAGTTTTGATCCCACAGTTAGAGGACCAGTGTTTGAATTCAAGGATTTTGAGTGGTGGTTTGAAGGTGGCTGTGGAAGTTGAGAAGAAGGAAGACGATGGGTGGTTCACTAAAGAAGGCATGTGCAGTGCGGTGAAGGCGGTGATGGAGGAAGAAAGCATAATTGGGAAGGAATTAAGGGCTAATCACTGTAAGTTGAGGGAGTTTTTGTTAAAGCAGGATTTTGAAGCTTCTTATATGGACAGTTTCATCAACAAGTTACAGGATCAACTGATTATCTGAAAAAAAAATAAAATTGAAAGATCTTATTTTAAATCAAGACTACTGTAGTTACAGTACTAAGTTATATGTTAACTAATATTAATTATTAGGTCATGGATTCAACTCCCAATGACTTTACCATCTCATATACCTAGAGGCACCAACAACTTTTACTTAGTTGCGGCAACTAGCAAGACGGACTTGTTTAATTAGAGAGTGCTACATGAGTCTGTACCTTTGTATCTAAGAAGTTTAATATATAAGCGATATTTATGATCTATGAAATTTTCCTTATCAATGAGTCAGTTTGATTTGGTTCTTAAACTACTTCGAACTGCGAAGTTGGAATTGTCATCTATCAAATAGAGAAAAATCGGTTTTAGTTCCGGTGAATACTCATGAATTTTGGTCCCAGTTCACTGACATCATATGATCACAAATTAGCTCTGTGTCCTATCGATTCAATTCCGGTACCATCATATCAGAATATGACTGCGTAATATAATCTTCATAAGATATCAAATATACCTTTTATTAGGAAAAAAATTCAAGTAATATATACATCTTGCTTATAGAAAAACTTATTAGAAGGAACACAGACAAATAGATTATCAAATAATTTGCAAACGGAAAGCAGTTCAAAGTTCAAACTACAATTACATCATAGCTATGTACAAACAGGTTTTCCTTTTGTCTGGTATGATGCTATCACTGTCTCTGGCATAGTATTTTTGAGAGGTGGAGTCTCTTCATAACGCCGTCTCTTATTATAAAGACTATAAAAGAAGCTTCAAAATGATATCATCATCAGAGATAGAGCCAGTAGGGAAGGACAAATTATTGATGAGATCAAGAATTGATCTTTTATTATAAAGGGGCAATGATGTACCCAACAGTAGTGCTGATAAGCACTAGCGTTTTATCACCATCGGATGAAGAGGCTTGGTAACATCCAACGGTCATCACACCATGTGCTAACATTTTGTTGTCTGCTAACATTTTGGTGTCAGAAAGTATCAGGAATCATTATAAACAAGCAACATGTACACCAGTTTTCCAATCGAAGGGGACACAACAGCAGCAGCAGTAGATCTAGTAGTACATTTCATGCAGCCATGTTTCCTTGGTTGGCCATGGGTCACCTGACTCCATACCTCCACCTTTCCAACAAGCTATCTGAGAGAGGCCACAAAATCTCATTCTTTGCCCCCACCAAAACAATCTCCAAATTGGAGTATCTGAACCTCCACCCACATCTCATCTCCTTTGTCCCACTTGTCGTACCCTACGTCGATGGCCTCCCACTTGGAGTCGAAACCATGTCTGACATTCCACCCTCCACTGCTCACTTCTTCCCTGTCGCATTCCATCGCTTGCAAAACCAAGTTGAATATCTTCTTCACCATCTTAAGCCTGATTTTGTTTTCTATGACTTCGCTGGTTGGATTCCTGCCCTCACACGTCCACTTGGCATCAAATCCATCCATCATTTCATTGTTAGTGCAGCATCGGTTGCGTACTTTTTATCCCCTTTGCGTACGATTGAAAATGATGATATCGAAACCAAATTGAAATTGATGAGTTCCCCCACCTAGTTTTCCAACTTCAGCATTAAAGTTCCATCTCCACGAGGTTCTCGGTTCCCTGTTATTTTGGATATGCAAGAACGAAGATAGTGGTTTAACGTTCTTCGAACTCTTCATCACTTCCATGAATGAGTGTGATCTCATCTCATTGAGAACTTGCAGAGAAATTGAGGGTCCTTACATTGACTACCTCGAGATTCAGTACGGGAAGCCAGTGCTACTAACAAGTCCAGCTCTACCTGATCAGAAATTCACTCATCCATTGAAAGAATAGTGGGACAATTGGTTAGGAGGGTTCAAAGCAGGTTCAGTTTTGTACTGTGCATTCGGAAGTGAACGGGTGTTAAGGAAGGATCAGTTCCAGGAGTTGGTTTTAGGT
Organism: Macleaya cordata; assembly: GCA_002174775.1. Classification (NCBI taxonomy): domain Eukaryota; kingdom Viridiplantae; phylum Streptophyta; class Magnoliopsida; order Ranunculales; family Papaveraceae; genus Macleaya; species Macleaya cordata. The sequence continues at coordinate 67,831 of MVGT01002091.1, read as the reverse complement.
TTTGAGCTTACCGCGATGCCCTTTTTTGTGGCATTGAAACCACCAGCCGGTGCTATGACAGTGGATGAGGCATTATCAGAGGGATTTGAGGAGAGGGTCTGTGGGAGAGGAGTAGTTCATAGAGGTTGGGTGCAACAACCACAGATATTGGCTCACCCGTCCGTTGGGTATTTCGTGAGCCACTGTGAATTTGTGTCTCTGTGGGAGTCGCTGATGAATGATTGCCAGATAGTGTTGATTCCGAATATAAAGGAACAGTATCTGAATGCAATGATATTGAGTGGAGATCTGAAGGTAGCAGTGGAAGTTAAAAGGAGGGAAGAGGATGGGTGGTTCACCAAGGAGGGTGTGCGCAGTGCTGTGAAGGCGGTGATGGATGAATGAAGCCAAATCGGAGCTGAATTGAAGGCCAATCACTGTAAGTTGAGAGAGAACAACCCAATGAACCAGGCGGGGCACTCAACGAAAGGGGGCACACTGAGCAAGTACGATAAATTGGCCCCACTCCGCTTTCTTAAAAGCAATGACCACTACGGGAGGTCAAACCAAGGACCTATAGAAGTCAAGGCTCGTCCCCGATCAATATTGGATCAAACAGTAGGGGGGCCATATCACTGACCTCTCTTTTTATTGATTCAATACAATAGGGGAAAAGATCGTATTGTTCCCTACCGAGACAACAAACACTCTCAACGGATCCTCCGCGCACTGGGCATACCTCTTCCGTGCGTCTTTCTCGTGGCGGGAACAGAACAACAGGGAAAGACCCGGCCGACCTGCCCAGGACGAGTCACCAAGATCCTGCCCTAATTTTAGAGGAAGCCACAAGGATATATCATCTCAAACAACAAATCCTCCAGGTAATGAGGGACCTGGACGGACGTGGCTTCTGGCTTGCTTCAGGGGCTCGGGTCGTTCGCCGAGCAAATGGGGCTTCAGGGGCTCGGGTCGTTCGCCGAGCAAATGGGGCGGAATACTCCAGTCACACCCTCAAAAGGATCCTGAAGGATCTGAGAGCGCACGGTTGGGAGTGCACTTATTATTCTCAAACCTAGCTCTTGAATCTTCTTATATGGACAATTTCATCAACAAATTACACGACCTGATCATCTGCTAGAGTTCCTGGTACTTCATCAGAGAAAAGAAGTCAGTCAAATTATAAACGATTGGTACGAAATTTTTATAGTAGTAAAACTGTTGTTGGTAGGTACTACTCTCCCTTGTTTGTAACTTAATTGGTATGTAATAATGATAAGTACTACTCACCCTCGTTAACCTGCCCTGCTCCAGCTTGCCTTATTCCTCTGTGTCTTTATCTCTGTGGCCCTTGTTGTTCAAGTGTGTCGTAGTGCTTAATTTGTTTTACAATAGATGTCTTGATCTTGTACAAGTTCCACCACAGGTATAGTGAAGTCTAATGAATATTGCATAGCAGTGGATAAAAAAAATAAAAGCTTTTTTTTCTTTCATAAAGCAAAATAGTGTGTGTGTATATATATACTAGTCACCTGCAAGCACGATGCACTTACACTAGGAAGCATGCGACCCCTACAAAAGAAGAAGCCAAGAGGCGTAAGGTGAAAATATTACTTAAAACTTGTTATGTTGGTTAACAGATTCAATTACGCATGCTCTTGTTGTTACTTGTTTGCCTACCATATTATTAGTTTTCAGTTTAGAACATTGGTATTTTAGTCAATTTTTTAAAAAGCCAGACATCTGTTGACAATAAGGGTTCAGTCATAGATAGTACAAATATATAAGAAACTAGAAAAGAACATCTGCCTAGTCATTAAGCAAACAAGAAGTAAGAATAGAAAGGGCGGAATACCATTCTGTAGTACACAGGTTATCTATAACATTTTTAGCTATACAATCTGCAACATATTATAGATGTTCTATTAACATATTCTGTTCAATTTGATTCATAACCAACTAATAGATTTTGTAAAAGAATATCAGATTTGAAAAAGAATTCTATGAATAAGACTGTGATATAATCATCCAAAGCTTATGTATGATGAAATCATTTTTCAGTTTGGTCTAAAATTTTCAGTTCTCTGTGTTCTTTGAGCTCCACAATCTCATGCTACATTAAGATAGGCCACTAGCATTTGTGAATGCAAAAGAAATTCTAGCTTGGAAAAGTTCAATTCAGAACTGTTTTGAAAGAAATTCAATTCAAATTGAAAATGGTGGCTTACCCTTTTTGATTTAGGACTTGGGTATACGTAAGTTCATAAATTTGAGCATCAGAACTTCTTCTTCTTCTTCTTCTTCTTCTTCTTCTACCTTCAGCAAACAAAAGAAATCATAAATGTTAAACCCACCAGCATACTCCCAAATAAACGTAGTCTTAGGGCATAACAAATACAATCAACGTTAATTATTGGAACAGATAGTGCACTATCAGAATCCGTATCCAAAAAAAATATTCGATATTTGAATTCGATCCGATACCCGAACGGATATTGTATTTCACAATTTGAATTCGTATCCGAAAAATTTATCGAATATTCGATAATATCCGATTCGATCCGACAAGTTAATCAAATTCAGATATTATCCGAAATTTGATAATATAGAATTTAATTTTTACTATATTTGTTCATTTTTTTTTCATTTTATTTATACTAATACCTATTATATAATATATTATATATAATTATATATTATATATAATTTTTATGTATCATATATGATTTTTNATTTATACTAATACCTATTATATAATATATTATATATAATTATATATTATATATAATTTTTATGTATCATATATGATTTTTCTTAAATATATGCGATTTCTTATCGAATCAGATATTAACGGAGCGAATTCCTTAATATCCGAATCTGGTATACGAAATTTCGGATAATACCCGAAAATTCGAATACGAATTCGAATCTGATTCGGATTTTCGACTATCCATTAACATCCCTATGATCTGCACGCTTCCATAAGGACTTCAATTTGCTTCTCAGCGTCTCCAAATGCTTATGACAGGTAGTTTATTAATAAAAAATTATTAAAAAACTTTCTTGGTAAGTAAGTTTATTAATCTCCAATTACATACAAATGTTGTGGGTCCCACGTGAAGACGATTCAAGGGTTAATTTTCGAGGAGGATATGTGTTGGGGTTATGCCCTAAAAACAATATGTTTGACATCTATGGTTACTTGGTTTATCATTAATTTAATTTATCATATTTAACATGCATGGTGAGATTAATAATTTCGATGAATTATTCATGTACAAGTGTTGTATGTGAGGAGAGATATGATTCATTAGTAAATACTTTGTTCATGGTCTAAATAAACTACACGTTATTTGGAAGACTATAATATACTGAAGTCGATCACGTAAGTGATGTGATGTATCTCCATCACAGAAGTAGAGACTTCTAGACTTGTATATTGATGTATTTGGAATACATTGAACTAGATCGTCGAAAAATACTTTATATTTCATATCAGCTCATTTAAAGTATTTTTACACTACTTTGGATAAAAGTCCTTAATTCTGAGAATATATATATACCCTGCATGTGGGTCACAGTTGTTTTGTTTTGCAAACAGTGAGGTCAATCGACGAAAAACGTGATCCAATATTCTGAGCAAAATGGATGACTGTAATCTCATAGTAGGATTATAATATTCAACATGAAATCCACTTCAAAGATATTCACTTAAATCAATGCATGGAATATTATTCTAAACTGGCCAGTGATCTTCTAAAATGTTTAGAAGATTATTAGAATAAATATTAATGTCAATGCATTTGATGGTTAAGGGTAAATAAGTAATTACCCCATAGTGCTGACTTGTAAATGTTACTAAGCTAAGGGGTTTTTACGAATATCAGAAACTGTGGAGGGACTGTTTATAAATTAAGTAGTGGGAGGGTTTTATATTAATTCCACTAAACCTAGAGGGTTCAATTACAAGTCCTTGGTGGACCAACTTGTAATTATTATTTTAGTTCCTAATTTTATAAGAGTTATAAAGGGATTAGGAAACTAAATTAATTAGCTAGTTTTAGTGGGACCCAATTTAGATCTAATTAGGAATTGGAATTAGGGTTAGGATGGCCTCCCTTATATATATAAGGGAGGGGCGATTTTTAGAGGACCACCCCTCTAAAAATCGTGGCTCCCATTCCCCTCCCTCTCCATCTATTCTAATTACTTCTAAAATACTAAAAACCCTAGCCTCCATTAATACTGAAACTAGGGTTTGGTTTTGAGGAAGAAGGAGAAACAGTTTTGAAGATCCGCTCCGTTGGATTGAAGCAGGAAGAGGAGAACTTCAACATAGTGTCTTCTTCAATCACGCTTCAAAGGTAACAATCCTCCAACCTTCTTAAGATTCCTAACAGCGATTAAGAATTAAAAGGGATTCAAGGAAATAGTTTTAAACTAATTTTAATTCCGCTGCCTGTTTAAATTTTAAAAACCTAGAATCCCTAACAGTGGTATCAGAGCCTAGCTTAATCTGTTGTTAGGATCTTTTATTGTGTAGGATCATGGATCAATTAATTAATTAATTTTAATATTGATTTATGTGAATGTGTTATTGAATCTAGTTATTTAATTTTGGAGGCATGTAAAAGGGCAAGAAAAATTGGTTTCTTGGTTTCCCTGCCTTTTTAATTTTTAAATGTTAGATTTGATGTACACCCTACACAAGGGTATAGGTTGGATGTAATGTTCTTTGTTTTTGATGGAGATCAAAAGAGAAGAAGATGTGGAAGATGGAAGGCTTGGATCGATGGGTTTTAGAAACCCTAGAATTTTAGGGTTTTATTTTATTTAATAATCTAAACCTAAAAGGCTCCTAAATTGATAAGTCAATATTGGTTTTGGATTCAATCCAAGAAACCAATAAGGAAATATCAATCTATTTTGATCCATGATTTTTATTTAAGTTAATGATTTAATTTTGATTGTTGTTAGTTTGGAATTAAATTTGCATGTTAGTAATAGGCACCATATTTAGTCCCAAGGATCTTGGTTTAAAAGGGTTCAAACCAAAAGGGCAAAGTTTCTTATTTTGATAGATGCCTTTTTCAAATAATTCACTATTTCTAGAAGCTTATTTTTTCCTATTTGTTTTAGTTACTAAAATTGTAATTTATTTTGTTTCTAAAACAATTTTTTGAAAATCTAGTTACTAATTTTGAAAAGGAATCAAAATATGTCATATTTTAGAAAGCTAAAATATTTTTTGGTGAAGAATAGGAGGGATGGGCTTTAGGTTTACTATTGGTTGTTAGGGTTAGGATGTTTGTTTATTTAGAAGTTTAAATGGGCTTGGTGAGACCAAGCCCATTCGAAATTTAATAGACAAAACAGGACATGGGTCCTGTCAAAGGCCAAGCCCGGGTACGTCCTGGTGGGCTTGGCACTTGACAAGCCCATGTCCAGGAAGCCAGGGTTAGGGCAGCGGGTTGGTCAGCCCGCCTGACTTGACCCGCTGGCCCGTCAACCCTAGCCCGTTGGCCCGTCAACCCTAGCCCGCCTGACCCGCCAACCCGGCCCGCCTGGCCCGCGGATCCGGCCCGCCTGACCCGCGGACCCGACCCACCGGGGACGAGTCAGATCGGTCTGACTCAGGCGAGTCAGACCGCCTGACTCGGCTGAATCAGCTGAATCAGCTGATTTAGCTGATTCAGGTGGTTTTGGTTCGGTTTGGACCGAACCGGTCTGAACCGAACCAAACCAGACCTGAACCGAACCGGTCCAGGCCTATTTTTCGAATTTTTTGTTTAAAAATTTTTGAAAAATTTTGGACAGTTCATAGTGGGTCCCACGTAGGTCCAAACACGTGGTTTTAGATTTGGGATGACTTGGAAATTATTTAAAATGTGATTTTTTCTAATTTTCAAGAGGTTTTAAAAGGTGTGGTGCTTAATACATGCTAATTATTATTCTAAGTACTAACTGGTATTTGGTTTTTGAAACCAAGGGATACAAAATCAATCATTATTGAATTATTAATTTATTTATTTTGTGTATTATGTTTTTATGCATGTGATGTATGTAAAATTAGGTACACACTTAATCAAAATCCCTCTTTCAAAGAAATTGAGTGGGAGAGGGATTTAATCAATATGGATTTAATCCCATAGCCTTCCACAATCAGTCTATGGATAAATTTAGGCGTGATAACGCCCCAAGGAATATCACGTACTAATGGTTATCAGCATAGACTGCTTATAGAGCTAAGGTTTAAACTAGGTAGTTTGCACAGATTTCCCCAAGGAAACTGTTCTTATTAATCTAGCATTTTAAACCGAGACTGTGGATCACACTCAACTGAAAAACGAAAGACAATGATTCCCCAAGGAACGGGTGTCTCTCATTTCTTCAGAGGCTAAACCAATTGGATGTCGATCTAATTAGGCATGAGATGACCAGAAAATTAAATCGATGGAATTGGGAATTCCACCTAATCCAGGTATGTGTTCAGATGTCCCCAAGGAATAATGAACACATACGGTAGATTAGGAATCCAATGTTTATTATGATATGAGGGTATTATAATAAATAAAAGTTAAAATTATATATCATTATATCTCACCATTTATTATGTTATGCATGTTAAATAGATGTCTGCATTCTCTCCATTCTCCATTATCCTGAAAGAAAACCAGTTGACCGGACCTAATTATGTTGACTGGAAAAGAAACCTTGACATCGTACTCATCGCTCAAGACTACAAGTTCATTCTTGATGAAGAATGTCCTGCTCTTCCTGGTCCTGACACACCCCAAGAGGAACAAGAACGATATCATAAATGGATAAAGGCAAATGACATGGCTAAATGCTATATCATGGCGTCTTTATCCAATGTCCTCCAGCATCAGTATGAGAGTGTGCCTTATGCTGTGGATATCGTTCGAGAGCTGAAAGAGATGTTTGCACATCATAGTCGCCCTGCTGAGCAGGAAGCGACAAGGAGGCTGTATAACACTAGAATGGCAGAGGGTACACCAGTTCGTGATCATGTTCTCACCATGATGGGCTTGTTCAACGAACTGGAAACTCTCGGAACCACATTCAAACAGTCTTATAAGGAGGATGTCATTCTTGCTTCCCTTCCGTCTTCTTTTGCACAGTTTAAGATGACATACAACATGAACAAAATGACATCTACTCTTCCTGAGTTGATGAATCATTTGACTGTAGCGGAAGGGATCATGAAAGGACAAAAGACTGGTAGTGTTAATATAGCAGAGGGTTCTTCCGGACGTAAGCTTAAGGGCAATAAGTCCAAGAAGAAGAACAAGAAACCATCTCAACCAGCCAAACCTCAAGGGATGTCCAAGGACAAAGGAAATGCAAAGCCTAAAGGAAAGTGTTTCCATTGTGGCAAGACAGGACATTGGAAGCGCAACTGCAGGGAATACCTAGCAAAGAAGAACGCTTCAGGTAATTTTGAATCATTAGTTGTGGAGGCAAACGTTGCCACTAATACACCAGACACCTGGTGTATTGATTCTGGAGCCACTAATCATGTATGCAATTCTTTGCAGGGGTTCCAGATAACCAGACAACTAAATGATGGGGAGATATGCCTGAGCCTTGGAACGGAGGCAAGAGTTGCAGCCGTTGCTATTGGACACGTTCGACTTCTTTCTAGTTATTATGGTAGTGAGAATAATACATTATTATTAAAGGATTGTCTTTATGTGCCGGATATTAGGCGGAATTTAATTTCTGTTTCTTGTCTTGTTAGAGATGGTTTGAAATTAGAATTTGATTCCACTAAAGTTTTAATAATTAAAGGTAGTTTAGTTATTATATCTGGCATGTTGGTGGATGGTCTGTATATTGTTTCTCCTATCATTCCCTATGTTTACAATAAGGAACTGCATGTATCAAATTCCTCTCTGAAAAGGAAATCACCTTCACCTAATTCCACATACTTGTGGCATCTAAGGCTTGGACACATTAATCTGAAGAGGATTCAAAGATTGGTTCAAGATGGGCCTCTTAGCTCATTGGAAATTGAACCATGGTCTCTTTGTGAATCCTGTTTGGAAGGTAAAATGACCAAGAGAGCCTTCTCTGGGAAAGGCATTAGAGCCAAGGATTTATTGGAATTAGTTCACACAGACGTATGCGGTCCCATAAACATTCAGGCAAGAGGTGGCTATGAGTACTTCATCACGTTTACTGATGACTACTCAAGGTATGGTTACATCTACCTGATGCAACATAAGTCCGAATCCTTTGAAAAGTTCAAAGAATTCAAGACTGAAGTTGAAAACCAAACAGGTAAAAGAGTGAAAGCTATTCGATCTGATCGAGGTGGCGAGTATCTCTCAAACCTATTTGGAGCATACTTAGTGGAACATGGGATAGTATCCCAATTGACTGCACCGGGCACTCCCCAGCAAAATGGTGTAGCAGAGAGAAGGAATAGGACCCTATTAGAGATGATAAGGTCCATGATGAGTTACAGTTCCTTACCCTTATCCTTTTGGGGATATGCCCTAGAAACTGCAGCATACCTTTTGAATTTGGCACCTAGTAAGGCAGTTCCTACGACACCCAGAGAGCTGTGGACTGGACGTAAACCTAGTTTACAACACATTCACATCTGGGGGTGTCCAGCACACGTGCTGAAAGGAAAGTCTAGCAAGCTAGAGTCAAAGTCAGAGGTTAGCATATTTGTAGGGTATCCAAAGGGGACTCGTGGTTATCAGTTTTATAATCCTAGAGAACAGAAAGTGTTTGTTAGTACAAATGCAATCTTTCACGAGGAGGAATATATATTAAACTTCAAACCACAGAGTAAGATTGTGTTGGAGGAATTATCGGATGCTTTGACAGTGGGAGTAAGACATACACCTAGTTCACATCCAGTGAGCAAACAAGTGTATAGTCATTCTACATCTTTGCCATTCATAATTCCTCATCTCACTTCATCTTCATCTAGACAAATGATCAGAGGCGCAGCTGAAGCCCCTGTATCATCCAGAGCTGAGCACACATATGTACAGGAATTTCGGAACCAAACATTACCACAGGTTGAAGAAATACCCCATGTTCTGCATGATCCTCCAGCAATGCAAGAACAAGTGGATATAGATCAACTAGAACCACCGGTTCAAGTAGATCAACCTTTACAACCAGATCAGCCAGAACCTCCGGCTGCACCTGTACCACCATTGCTTCGGCGTAGTGAGAGAGCAAAAAGATTGCCAGCTAAGTATGCTAAATACATTCTACTGGGAGAATCTTTTGAATTGGTCCCTGATAGTCAGGATACTGAGCCCTCTAACTATGCTGAAGCAATGAATGACATAGATTCGAGATTATGGTTGGATGCTATGAAAGCTGAGATGGAATCTATGTATTCCAATCAAGTCTGGGAACTTGTAAACCCACCACCCGATATTAAACCTATTGGGTGTAAGTGGATTTATAAGAAGAAGAGAGGACCTGATGGGAAGGTTGAAACCTACAAAGCAAGACTAGTAGCGAAAGGGTTTACTCAGAAAGAGGGAATCGACTATGATGAAACCTTTTCGCCAGTAGCCATGCTTAAATCCATCAGGATACTTCTTTCCATTGCAGCTCATTATGATTATGAGATATGGCAAATGGATGTCAAGACAGCCTTTCTCAATGGCAATCTTGAAGAGGACATTTACATGGTCCAGCCAGATGGTTTTGTAGCAGACAACCAAGGGCATATGGTATGCAAATTGCGAAAGTCAATATATGGACTGAAGCAAGCTTCTCGAAGTTGGAACATCAGATTTGATCAGGCAATCAAATCAATTGGTTTTGATCAACACCCTGATGAACCATGTGTGTACAAAAGGTTGAATGGTAATGTGGTGATTTTTCTAGTCTTATATGTAGATGATATCCTACTCATTGGGAATGATGTAGGAGCTCTATCATCAGTTAAAATTTGGTTGTCTAATCATTTCAGCATGAAGGATTTGGGAGAAGCCAGCTACATTCTAGGTATAAAACTTCTGAGAAATCGGAAATCTAGAATGTTAGGCCTATCTCAAATTACTTATATAGACAAAATACTGGAAAGGTTCTCAATGCAAGATTCTGTCAAGGGATTCTTGCCATACAGACATGGCGTTTCTCTTTCGAAGGGTCAATGTCCAAAGACGCCTGAAGAGAAGGAAGACATGGAAAAGGTTCCCTATGCATCAGCTGTGGGAAGCCTCATGTATGCCATGCTGTGCACCCGACCAGATATTTGTTTTGCTGTAGGCATGGTTAGTCGGTACCAATCCAATCCAGGACGCATGCATTGGGCAGCCGTAAAGCATATACTAAAGTACTTGCGAAGGACTAGGAATTATATGCTAGTATACGGAGGAACAGACCTAGTTCCAACTGGTTATGCAGATTCTGACTTTCAGTCAGATGTTGACGAAAGGAAGTCGACTTCAGGATATGTCTTCACGCTTGGTGGTGGAGCTATCAGCTGGAGGAGCATCAAACAGAAATGCATTGCTGATTCTACCACGGAAGCTGAATACGTAGCTGTTAACGAAGCAGCTAAGGAAGCAGTATGGCTGAAGAAATTTCTAGGAGATCTGATAGTTGTTCCAGAAGCTACTCCGCCTATTACTCTCTATTGTGATAATAGTGGAGCAGTTGCGAACTCTAAAGAACCTAGAGGTCACAAAGCCAACAAGCACATTCAAAGGAAATACAATCTTGTCAGAGATATCACCAATCGGGGTGATATTGTTGTCACCAAGATTGCTTCGGCAGATAACTTGGCTGATCCATTCACCAAAGCCTTGTCTCAGAAGGTTTTTGATTCTCATGTCCATGAGATGGGTTTAAATGAGACATTTGATTGTTTATAGTGCAAGTGGGAGATTGTTGGGGTTATGCCCTAAAAACAACAAGTTTGACATCTATGGTTACTTGATTTATCATTAATTTAATTTATCATATTTAACATGCATGGTGAGATTAATAATTTCGATGAATTATTCATATACAAGTGTTGTATATGAGGAGAGATATGATTCATCAGTTAATGCTTTGTTCATGGTCTAAATAAACTACACGTTATTTGGAAGACTATAATATACTGAAGTCGATCACGTAAGTGATGTGATGTATCTCCATCACAGAAGTAGAGACTTCTAGACTTGTATATTGATGTATTTGGAATACATTGAACTAGATCGTCGAAAAATACTTTATATTTCATATCAGCTCATTTAAAGTATTTTTACACTACTTTGGATAAAAGTCCTTAATTCTGAGAATATATATATACCCTGCATGTGGGTCACAGTTGTTTTGTTTTGCAAACAGTGAGGTCAATCGACGAAAAACGTGATCCAATATTCTGAGCAAAATGGATGACTGTAATCTCATAGTAGGATTATAATATTCAACATGAAATCCACTTCAAAGATATTCACTTAAATCAATGCATGGAATATTATTCTAAACTGGCCAGTGATCTTCTAAAATGTTTAGAAGATTATTAGAATAAATATTAATGTCAATGCATTTGATGGTTAAGGGTAAATAAGTAATTACCCCATAGTGCTGACTTGTAAATGTTACTAAGCTAAGGGGTTTTTACGAATATCAGAAACTGTGGAGGGACTGTTTATAAATTAAGTAGTGGGAGGGTTTTATATTAATTCCACTAAACCTAGAGGGTTCAATTACAAGTCCTTGGTGGACCAACTTGTAATTATTATTTTAGTTCCTAATTTTATAAGAGTTATAAAAGGATTAGGAAACTAAATTAATTAGCTAGTTTTAGTGGAACCCAGTTTAGATCTAATTAGGAGTGGAATTAGGGTTAGGTTGGCCTCCCTTATGTATATATAAGGGAGGGGCGATTTTTAGAGGACCACCCCTCTAAAAATCGTTGGTACCCATCCCCTCCCTCTCCATCTATCCTAATTACTTCTAAACTTAAAAAAAAAAACCCTAGCCTCCATTGTTACACAAACTAGGGTTTGGTTTTGAGGAAGAAGGAGAAACAGTTTTGAAGATCCGTTCTGGTGGATTGAAGCAGGAAGAAGGGAGCTTCAACATAGTGTCTTCATCAATCACGCTTCAATCCTCTAACCTTCTTAAGATTCCTAACAGCGATTAAGAATTATAAGGGATCTAGGAAATAGTTTTAAACTAATTTTAATTCTGCTGCCAGTTTAAATTTTAAAAACCTAGGATCCCTTTCAATATGTTCTTCACTATATAGATCATCTCACCAAATATAAGACCATTCTTAAACTTATAATCCTATAAAAAATTAATTTTAAATCAATGGTAAAGAGATCATCCTTATTAAAAAACAAGGGGATTTTGGCCAAAAAACCCTACTTGAAAAATATTTTAGAATTTAGCCCAACAAATGTTTTCTTTTAGTCTAAAGCCCCTAAGGGTTTTAGTGTGTGTAATTTATAGATTGAGGGTTTCAGTGAAACCCTCTTGGAGAGGGTTTCAGTCAGTTACCCAAGGGGACTTAGACTAAGGGTCTGCTTGGTATGCAGGAAAAATTCGCATATGCAGTTATTCCCAGTTAAATTGATAAATCAACTGCTTGGTATGGCATTCCTCTGCTAGTTAGGATACTTATGGCTCTGTTTGTCCATGCAAACTACCACTACCACAGTTGTGGTAATTTTCATTCTGTAAATTTTTCCTGCATACCAAGCAGGGCCTAAATGAAAACGTTTGTTGGGTTAAATCCTAAAATACTTTTCAAGTAGAAGTTTTTGGCTAACTTTTCTAAAAGACAAACCGTTGATTTTGACCAAAATTTATTGGTGTGACTGATTTTTTGTGAAGATGATCATTTCCATGTGGGTCCTACATCTTTTAGACATCAATTGAAGATTTTTTTTTGAGGCAAAAGGCATCATCAAAAGAAATGGGAGAAGTGTCCTTTGGATCACTTTAGACATTCCGCAATACAAGTAAATGTGGAGTAAAACCACTCAGCATTCCAGTTACTTAAATGTTAAGATCTCATAGTAAACTTAAACATCCTAAGATCTCATTAAAAATAAAAATTTTACACGTCTTCCACTATTAAGTCCTTTTTTTCATTAAATTAACTGGAGTACTATTGGAACCGGGATTTTCATTTGTCCACCTAAACAGATTGAGGCGGCACCCTCAATCCACCCTTTATTTTTAATGTGCCACCTCAATTTGTTTAAATTAAGCGGCCTGTCCCAAAAGTATTTTCCTTAAATTAAACTCGTGTTTAGCCCTAACGATCAGGCCGACAATTTAAACTAATTATCAAATAGTTTGCAAAGAGACAACCAAGTCAAGGTTATTATTTGTTGGTATGATCCTATCATTGTCTGGCATAAAAACGTGTGAATTTTTTTCTATTTTTTGGGAAGTGGAATTTATAAACTATAAACAAGCTTCTATAATTAATATCAGCACTGGTGTTTATCACCGCTGGATAAAGAAATTTATGTACCACGTGGGAACATCCAACGCTCATCAAACCATGTGCTGACATACGAGTGTCGGCACGTGTGAGGCATATCATGACTCGTTATAAAACAAGGGGTGCACCAAGTTTGCTGATAGAAAGGGGCACAGCAACAGCAGCAGCATCAAAGATGAGCCGCAGCAGATCCAGTAGAACATTTCATGCAGCCATACTTCCCTGGTTGGCCATGGGCCACCTGACTCCATTCCTCCACCTCTCCAACAAGCTAGCCGAGAGAGGTCACAAAATCTCTTTCTTTTCCCCAACAAAAACAATCTCCAAATTGGAGCCCCTCAATCTCTACCCACATCTCATCTCCTTCATCCCACTCGGCGTTCCCCACGTCGATGGCCTTCCACTTGGAGCCGAAAGCATGTCTGACGTTACACCCTCTAAGGCTCACCTCTTCCCCATCGCCTTCCATCGCTTGCAAAACCAAGTCGAATATCTTCTTCACCATCTTAAGCTTGATTTAGTATTCTATGACTTCACCGATTGGATTCCTGCCATCTCACGTCCACTTGGCATCAAATCTATCCTTCATTTCATTGTTGGCGCAACATCAGTTGCGTACTACTTCGTTCCTTCACGTGCAATAGAAAATGATGATATTGAAACCAGATTGAAATTGATAAGTCCCCCACCTGGTTTTCCACCTTCAGCATTAAAGCTCCATCACCACGAGGCTCTCAATTCCCTCTTTTTTTGGACTTGAAAGAACGAAGATACCGGTCTGTCATTTCATGAACTCATGATCACTTCAATGAAGAGTGTGATCTCATCTCCTTCAGAAGGTCCTTACTGTGACTACCTTGAGGTTTAGTATGGGAATCCAGTGGTACAAACAGGTCCAACTCTACCTAATCAGAAAGCCACTCATCCATTGGAGGAATGATGGGCCAATTGGTTAGGAGGGTTCAAAGCAGGTTTAGTTATGTACTGTGCATTTGGAAGCGAGTGCGTTTTGAGAAAAGATGAATTCCAGGAGTTGGTTCTAGGGTTTGAGCTTATTGGAATGCCGTTTTTTATGGCATTGAAACCACCTGCTGGGGCTACAATGTTGGAGGAGGCATTACCAGAGGGATTTGAGGAGAGGGTCCATGACAGAGGAGTAATTCATAGAGGTTGGGTGCAGCAACCTATGATATTGGCTCACCTATCCATGGGGTGTTTCGTGAGCCACTGTAGATTTAGGTCAATTTGGGAGTCGTTGATGAACGATTTCCAGATAGTGTTGATGCCGCATATGCATGAACAGAGTCTGAATGCAAGAATATTGAGTGGAGATCTGAAAGTGGCAGTGGAAGTTGAGAGGAGGGAAGAGGATGGGTGGTTTACTAAGGAGGGTGTGTGCAGTGCGGTGAAGACAGTGATGGATGAAAAAAGCCAAATCGGAGCTGAACTAAGGGCCAATCACAGTAAGTTGATAGAGTTATTGTCAAACCCAGCTCTTGAATCTTTTTATATGGACAATTTCATCAACAAATTACAGGATTTGATCATCTGCTAGAGTGCCGGGCACTGCAACATTGAAAAGATGTCATTTATAATGAGAAAAAGATAGGTGGGAAATATTTAGAAGTTAGTAAAACTGTTGTTGGATCAACTTACTCGGTATGTAATTGAATAAGTACTACTCCCCTTGTTAGCCTTCCCTGTGACACAAGCAGATCGGTCGACCAACAATATATAGTCAAGCAAACTGACCATCACACCTACCCCTGCGCAGCCTGGGCTTGCCTTATTCTTTTATGCCAGTGTCTCCGTGGCCCTTGTTGTTCGATTGTGCAGCATTGCTTAATTTCTTTTACAATAGATGTCTTGATTTTGCACAAGATCTTCCTGCAGTGTGGTTCTATCTTTAAAGTAACAGTCAAAGTTCCAATTGGGGCACCAACGTGTTTTAAAAATGAAAATAGTTTTATTTATAGTAATGAATCTCTACTTTATATGCCTAATTATTGACATGTCCCTTGATTGCAGGAAGAGTGGAAGATGCTGAACCCATCGTCGGAGCCAATAGATACATGAGAACAAAATTCATAATCGATCCAACAACAAGAGTTGAGAAAACAAAATGAAGTTCGTTGAGTCCAAAATTAGGGCGAGAAGCCATATCACCAAGAACACATGAACTAACACCAACAATTTCTTCCATTAGAACCTTAAATGAGAACTACGGATCAGCTGCAACTCTGGATCTCCATACGTTCAAGAAAAGCCCTAGAATTCCAAAACTAGATGAATATCGATTTTTAGAAGAATCTCCATCACTACCATCACCACTACTTCCGGAATTCCAACTGCCTTCATTATTTCCATCTCCTCTTGAGTTACGGTTACCGATCCCGTTGCCGCCATCGCCACATGTGTCAACAAGTTCTGCCCTTATAGCAAATTTATGGTTTGAATCTCTGGATTGCAGAAGATAAAGGGAAAGATTTAGAGGAGAAGAAGAAGGGGAGTTTGATGAGATGATTAATGGAGAACGAGAAGAAGACTGGTCTGTAAAATGACGGTTTCCAGGAAGATTGTATGGGTTAGAGAGAGGAGAGAATCGGAGCTGAGCTATGGCTGCCATGCTTTTAGACAAAGCGAGAGATTCCTGTTGCGGAGAGGGGGGTAAGAATTAATCGAAACTTGCATAAGCTATCAAAACAAGAAATGCAATAATAGAGAATAACACAACAATGTGAATTGATATCGAATAAATAATGCATTACTGGTTACCTTCACAAACAATGAATGTAAGGAACTGGCACTCAATTAGCTCCAAAACTCCAAATTATAGTGTCTTCCAACCTATCCCAACAAAAAACAAAACTAAGCCTACGTCTAGTGAAGAAGTAAAGCAGTAAAGATGAAGCTATAGAATATCCATACATATATCACAAAATAAGATAATAGGAACCAAACAAATAAATTGGAACAAATAATTGAGATTAATATATTTGATCATCGTACGGAAATATAAGAATAATTATTATTCTAACTCATTCAAGTGCTCATAGTTGACATGATCTGCAAGTGCTCATAGTTGACATTGTAATACCCTGAATTTTTGAGTTCAAATTCGCCTTGAGTCCGAGAACTAGTATTATGAATTTATCTTAAATTGAATTATCTTTTGTGTAGTCATCTTTTATAATAAAATCTATATATATACATATTTATGTATAGGTTAGATGGGCTAACTCAATAATTCAGGTAATGGACTTGGCAATGAAACAATGGGTTAAATGGGCTAAGCCCATCTTTACTTGTTTTGGGTTAAGACAATTCAACATTTTATATGTTATTATTTATTTTCATATATATATATATATTCATCAGTATAATTTAAACTCATTTTTGGACATCTTATGTTCCAAATTGGCCTTGGGCTATTTCTGATGAAGTTGTAGCTTTTTTAATCTAGTTTTCAGAATGGTATGGTGGGTGATATTCGGACTTATGGTCTAGGAGTTATGGCCATTATAGTATAATGTGTACATATGGATAATTTATTAAGGAATAATGTTCATTCACTCAAAACTTTTGATTTAATCCACAAGATCATTTTGATTGATACATGTCTTCAAATCATTAAACTAGGGACATAAGTCACATCAAAGTTTTGGTACACAAAAATTTATCTAGTATTTACTATTTTTATTAAATATTTGACTAAGAATAATAATAATAAAGTTTTTTTCTAACATCCACCTCCATCACCACTAGATAGTGGTAGATTTACTACAATCACTACCACCACTAAGTATGATGGTTAGTCTACCACCACTAAGTGGTGGCTAGTCCACTATTGTAGTGGCTAATCCACCACCATTGATTTTATTTTTATCCACCACCTTATGATTCTATTTTCACCTATATAAAGAGGTAGTTTGTGAAGACAAGGAAGGGGGAGGGAGATAAGAAAGAAGAAAGAAATAGGAAGAGTGGTTTTCAATTAGAAATAAGTATTTTCAACATCAAAAAGAGAGTTTTTATACTAGATTTGGAAGCAAATCAAAGGATGAGCTACTAACTCTCATTGGAATGACTATAAGGAGAAAGAAAAGAGAGAAGAAGAAACTAGCCATTGCTCAAGATTGGATCGTTGGATGGTCCTAAAAATTGAGTATAATGTAGATGAGATAATAAATTATATTTGGTTAAAATATCAGATTATTTGGAGAATTTTAAGGACTCCAATTACAATAAAAATCGTTATTTTTGTTAGAGGAACAAAAATAGCGAGTTCAAAATGAGAAATTCATTACTCTCAAACCTACAGTTGGATCTGTCTAATATTTTTACACAAGTGTTATAGGATATATTAAATACTACTGTAAAATTTCAGATCAATTGGATGAAGAAAAGACCTTGATCCATCATGAAAACCCTGCTAGAGTTGCTACTCTAAATTATAAGTAGTTGGAGAATTGAAGGGTGCAGACCAAAGATCTACCGTTGGATTGGTAAATATTTCATATATTTATTTGTTAGTATATAAATATATATCATAGAAAAAGGTAAAGGGTTACCAGTACTATTTTTAGATTTATGATTCGCCTTGGTTAAATTCTATCTCATTTAGACAAGTCCTTACATGAGTAGAATTTCTGGTATATGTTTGAATATCTGGTTACTTCTCTTTGATCGTAGATCTGATTAAGGATTCGCTTGATATGTCGAAAATTAGACAAATATATCTTGCTTATGTTAAAATTTGATAATTTTTTTTAAGTTTATTTACTATAGTTTTGATTTATCCAAAGTTGTTGGACTGTAATAGAGACCTAGCTGAAAGTATTTTGTTTAAAGTTATGAACTACGTAATGCTTGATCCCTAAAGGGTACGTAGGCAGCCATAATGACGGTTCAGCATAAAATATTCTCAAACTACAAACATTGGACCATTCATGAGCTAAAGGTATACTATTTATTTTTCCTATAAATGGTACAATACTAACTTGGGTGTCGGAGTGTTTTCTTTTGTTTTACAGGTACCCTCCCCTATTGCCTTAAGAAAAATGGATAGGAGTCCACAAATGTATAATTATTAGATTACAAAATGCATTTCAAGGATATTTACGTGAATTAGAACATTGTGGTTAAATGTCTCGTATTGAACCATGAAGTAAATTATGGGTGTTACAGACATGTTCGAACGGACCCTAAATTTCCTTAAAGGCTATATTCACTACAATGTATAAAATTAAGGGAACTGAGTAGAAGATATGTTGTGGCTGATTTCCAATAAGAGAATTACAATGAAACGAGTAGAAGAACCTAGTATGGATTGTCGTTCGTCCAACCTCAATGGATGGTCCCTTTCTCTCTCTTACTGAATAACTCAAAAAGAAAAACAAAAGAGAGAAGGATGCAGGAGGATCTCAATACAAGGAAATAACCCTAACTAGCTAGAACCGGACCAAGGGTATAACAGCTAGAATTTTACATTGAGGGGGCTAGTATACACTCTGTTACTTGTTAGTAATCTCTGTATATTCACGTTTAATATCCCGAATTTTACATTATTTTGAAACATTGTATTTAATTTTTTTTAATGTACTATAATCACACAAATTACATAAATATATTGTATTATTCAAGAATGAGTGTATGCCATAGATATATGTAAAAAAAGAATTTAGTAAAACACATTCAAGTTTGCTCCCTCCAAATCCAGTGTTAACGGTTGATGCTACTTGGCACATTTTATCCTGATTGAGTAGTTCATCAAATGAGATTTTTTATTATTTCTAAATTCAACTTTAACAAATATGAAAGCTCACAAATATCAACCGAATCAAAGGAACATGGAATTTCAACAAAAAAATAGAAACCAAAACCCTAATTTTGAATCCAAAGGCCACAACGTCCAAGCAAGAAGTTCAAATCATCAGATTTTAATAACAAAACCCTAAGAAATTTCAGATTTAGGAATTTGAGAAAATCTAGCTTTGGAAACTAAAACCTGAAAATCCAAACACTGCGACTTAAATCATAATCAAATAAATCCAGAGTAATTGTTTAAGATTTCAAAATCAAAACCCCAGCAAATAAAATCTGAAATTTCTGAAATATTTGGAAGAGAGTTCTGAAATATGAAATAAAAAAAACTCAAAAAAACCATTCAAATTTTGATATTTTCAACACATCAAGCGAATAGAACTTAAACCCAGATTTCGATCATCTCGAAACCTTGGAGTGGCGTTTGAGTGAAAAAGAGGAAGATGAGAGGTGATGATGATACCTGAAACCAGCAAAGGAAGGGATTGAGGTATAGTTCTGATGCTCCTGCTGTTGGGGTTTATGCTCTAAAACAATTTAAATTGATAACATTGATAAATTATATTTATTAATTAGCATTATATTATATTATTACTTTATTCATATGATGGATTAAGTGTTGTTCACAAGATGATGTTGTAAGTAAATTATTTGTATGAAGTATTCATACATGGAGAGATGTAATTTANTAAAATCGCGTTTTGAGGCTTTTTGGAGCAGAATTAGAGATTTGCTATTTCACGCAAAGTTGTAGAAAATTCGATTTCCTACAAAAAGCATATATCATCTAGGCGAATCGGATCAACCGTTAGAGAGTTATGGCCAAAATACAGTTGCTGTATCTTTTCGGGTTTTCGACGATTGATCCAGAACGTAGGAGGAAGATCTGTGATTACATGCAAGCGTTTAAACGGTATGTATCTGATCTTCAAGTTATTGTTTTAATTCATGCATCCTCATGTGATATCCTCTGAAGGGAAAATAGTTATTTGTTTCCGCTGCACAATTTAATATAGACCCTATTTTTCCCAACACCTGCTCCTGCTCTTCGACATCAACTTGAAGAAGAAAGAGAAGGAGTTAGAAAAGGTTGGTGGTTTTTCGTTTCTTTCGTTGTCTACTTATTTTTATTTTTCCAATTTTACCCTGGGTTAAACTGTAAAATTCCTCGGTTCCACAACTATTTCTAGAATAGGTTCAATGTATAAAGGAACGAAATTTTTGCAAAGTTACCCAGGAGGACTGTAGCCCGGGTAAGTCGTACTGTGGTTCTGCACCTGAAACCATTTCTGAACGTCCGTTTGTCATAGGACAAGGTCTAAAAGTTAGATTTAAAAGGATCTTTTTACACAACTCTTACAAAGTTTTGTGGGGCCCACATGGGACGATCCAATGGCTGATTTTCGATTAGAATGATCTTCATATTATGTATATCATCTTCGCAAAAAATCAGCGTATTCTAAAACTTCTAACCTGCTTTTCTTCATGGTGAGGAAGTTAGAAATTTTAGGAGATTACAAGTTTTAAAATAATCATCCACTCGCTTTGATTGACTTGGAAGTTTTAGAATATGTTAATTTTCTGTGAAGAAGAACTACAATTCTACATTGTGAGAAGAACATCATCACCGAAAATTAGCTTTTGGATTATCTCTATGTATGGCCCACAAGGTTGTGAAAGAACTGTGTAAAAAGGAATTGTGTAAAAAGATCCTTCTTCGCATCTAAAATGTGGCTCAAACAAATCAAGAGAGAGAAATATTTTTTTTAAGATATTTTAAATGACGGAGGGCAGCATTTAGGAGCCCACCCACCCAACATCTGAAAATACTTTTTCTTTTTTCTTTTTTTTTTCCGTTGAATTTACATTTATGGTTTGTTTGGATAGGAGATTGGGGACCAAGGATTTGATAAAAAAAAAATTAGTTAGATTAAAATTAGTTAAAAATCATGTTATAAATCTAAGTAGTTTTCCACCAAAACTCTAGTCCCCACAAAATCCTTACCTAAAATCCCCATCTAAACAAACCATTAGCCAACTCTTCACTATTTTCGCATAACATCTGACAATTTAATAGAAAACTGTGATTGAAGTTGGGTAAATATTAGCATTTTTTTAACGATTACTGTGTGTGGAGTAGAGATGGTCGATAGATTTGTACAAGGTGTTATAATTTTTCACCTGCGTGTATGGTCGGTGTTAAAATACCTCCTTGATCCAGATCCAAGGAGTAAATACGAAAGAGGATGTTGCTTATTACTGTGGTAAGAAAATGACCTACATCTACAAGGCCAAGGTGAAGAAGGATGATTGATAGGATCATATTATGTGGTCATAATCCTGTTGCACCCACCATGGCTATTGGTCCACTCGAGCCGTCAGATCTACTGAAGCGAGTGCCTAATCATGTTTGACATCTCCACTGCCTACGGTAGTCGACTAATAAGACCCTCGTGGAGGCGTGATGAGTATTTACACGTGGCAGAAAGGCAAAGCATCAGATAGAAAATATATATTTAATATTAGTTAATTATTATTTTAGGAATATAATTTATTATTTTAGGGATACTAGTATCTGAGTAGAATTTCTATTTAATTAGGAGTTTTTATTTAATTATGTTTCTTATTTTTAATAGGATTCTTTTTCTTGGTGAACAAGTATTGTAGCTATTATAAATAGTCTCATTGGATAATTAATTGAATAGCAAGAGAAGAATATTTAAGTTAATGGTTACTTTATGTGTTATTTGGGTTGCTCCTGCTGGCCTTTGGGTAAGAACCATTTTGGTTCTTATCAATTGATAAATAGCGTCATTGGATAATCAATTGATAAATAGCTGAAATAGTTCTAACCCAGAGGCCAGCAAGAACAACCCAAATAACACACAAAGTAACCAGTAACTAAAATATTATTCTCTCGTTATTCAATTGATTACCCAATGAAGCTACAATACTTGTTCACCAAGGAAAAGAATCATAATTTTATTAAAAATAAGAAACATAATTAAATAGAAACTCCTAATTAAATAGAAATTCTACTCAAAATAGAAATACTAGTATCCCTAAAATAATAAATTATATTCCTAAAATAATAATTAACTAATATTAAATATATATTTTCTATCTGATGCCTTGACATTCTGCCACATGTAAATACTCATCACGCCTCGACGAAGGTCTTATTAGTCGACTACCATAGGCGGTGGAGATGCCAAACATGATTAGGCACTCACTTCAGTAGATCTGAAGGCTCGAGTGGACCAGTGGTCATGGTGTTTCCGGCAGGATTGGGACCACATAATATGATCCTATCATTCCCCCTCCTTGACATAGACCCTGCCCTCAAGGTCCAACTCAATTACCACTTCATCTATGTGATGTCTTCTATAAATTTCAAATCAGCATAAAGTGGAGCAATAATGGGAGATTCTAGCACAATTTCTGTTAGGTCCATGAGTTCACTCATATCATATTTGTCGAATTTTGTGTCAAAGATAACTCAAGAAGGTCAATGTAACTTGAGTTAGAGTTAGTGAGTCGTAGTTCGGTTTGTTGCTGTAACGACCCAAAATAATTTAGTTGACAATGTCAATCTGAGTCAATTAGAGTCTAATCCAACGCTTTGATCTTGAAACCAATAAATTATTAAAATAATTAAGCTTAGTGTTAAAATAATTAAATTTGAAATTAAATAATGAGTTTTCGATCGGAGGATTATTTGAAGAATCTAACCATACGATTGGATAGATCTCGAGAAGTTATCGAATTTTGACTACTCACATGCGAAAATCGGACACCGAATGAGGCCGATACGAAGCCCGAAATGTGAATTTGACCAATATCAAGAGTTTGACGCGATTTTGAGCAAGGTCAAAGTTTACCCTCGATTTTAACCAAGTTTTTAGGTCAATGGGTTAAAAAAAAATTTGTAAACAGACCCGCAACCCATTCCCGTTGTCTGACCCGCCAAAATTTACCCATAAACCCACCTTTGTATATGGTGTGTACAAAATTTGTGTACGTCATCATACAACAAATTTTTTTTCTTATAGCTATCTTCTAACTAATTGGTTTAGATTTTTCTTTGAAATCCACCATTTAGTTTTCTGTTAAAAAAAAAACAGTAGAGAGAGTTTGAGAGTGAGAGAGTTCGACAGAGAAAGAAGGAGAAAGAAAGGGAAGAAGAAAGAAAAAAGAGGAAGAGGAAGGAGAAGACGAAAGAAAGAAAGAGAAGGAGAGAGATGTCAAGAGAGAGAGAGAAGAAGAAGATGAAGAAGATGAAGAAGATGAAGAAGATGACGACGAGGGTGATGACGACGCCGACGACGGTGGCGCCAACACCGGTGACAGGAGAGAGAGACTTTAGAGAATGGAAAAGAAGATGGAGATGACTTAGCTTGAGATTGTAGGGTTTGGAAGCCTAAATCTAGTGAAAGATGAATTCTTGACCTACATATTGAAACCTAAGGTAATATTCTAACATTTATTTTCATTTGTGGGTTGTTTTAGTGATGTTAGACTAGTTTTTTTTTTTTTTTTTCTGTAAAATGAAATTGGATGTGATAAAAATTAAATTTGGAGTTGATATCAAGGAACCTATGGGTTAAAAATTCTTTTCCTTGATTGTAAATATGAATTTAAAGAAATTAACCCTTAAATTTGATAAGGACCTAGTTCGAGATTTATTTGAAGAACTTGAAATTGATTTTGATCTCTGTGGTTAAATTTTAGTGAACTTAGTTTGTTAGTTATAGCATATTCAAATTGAATTTCAAATTCAATAATTTTGAGGTATTTGGGTTTCCTCTTAATTAATGTTAAGTGAATAGAAATTCTTATTTTTTCAATTTTACGAGGAATTATTTAAAAATCAGATTTCCAAGCTTGGGAATTTTGGAAACCCTCAACTTTAAGATGATTCCTAACAGTTTCAGATTTTTGGATGTTTGGAAGTTATGGAGAAATTAGTTGTTTAACTTGGTTAGAAATAATGGAATTTAGGCTGGAAATTCTAAAGCCCTTACTTGATTTGATAATATGTTTTCACTTATTATAAGTTTTTAGATGATAAGAGATGATGATTAAGGGTACTTGGACCCTTGTAGAGACAGTTTAAGTTTATGATAGAGTTTAGAATACCGAACTAGTCTTTGTGTAATTAATGTGAATAGTATAGAATTCTGAAAGTGAATTAAATATGTCATTTACAGTTGGGAGTTTGTACTATGACTAATCATTGGAGGCGAACAACACAGTAAAGAGCTAGCCTCGCAGGATTGAGGTAGGAAATTATAAATACTCTCTTGTAGCCATTAAAGTACTTTCAATACTTTTGATAGGGTTTAGATTTGTAAATCAAATGTAATTATTTTGCAAAGCATGCATGATTTATTTGTGATGTCCTATTGATGTGAAAATGATTCTCCAAAAGTATAGTTTTACATAGTGATGTAAAACAATAATAGTTATTTTTAAAATAACTAGACTTCTAATAATTATATATATGAATGAGTTATATACATATATAAATATATGGATGATTCTTTTCTTACTTATAGTTAAATAAACTATATTTTCAAAAGAATCGAGATTTAATCGTTATCGAGCTTTAGGGATGAGTATATTTCCAAAACCAAATAGATTTTGGGGTTCTTATAATATATAAATATTTTACTTCCTTCCATCTGTTGGGAGAAGTAGTTGTTTTGAGATGATGTGTGGGATGGAGGTTACCAGTTGTTGGGTATGTGTTGGTGATTCCCTAGGTACGGACTTTCCCCTAGAATATATACTATATATGTTATTATTACTGGCTTTCCCTGGATTATATTACGGGCTTTCCCCCGATTACCCAGCTTTCGTTGGATTATATTACCAGCTTTCCCCGAAATAATATTAGATGTGAGATCACAACATATATATGGATGTTATTTTTTTATAGAAAAAAGTATTTTCTACTACTAAAACTTGTAGTATTATAATATGTATTTTAAGGTGATTTGGAAAAAGATGTTGAATGCCTACACGAGCAAATTATTGAAGTTTTTCTGAAAACAATGATTTGTTCTATATTTTCATTATGTTTTCCTATCTCATGACAGGAATGGGACTCTCATGATATAGGAAAACTATTGAAATCTAGGTTATTCTATTTCTCTTTCTAGAAAACCCTGTTTGGACCGGTACATGTATGATTCTAGAAATGTCGAGGTTATATGCTGCCTAGATTAGGAGAAGACTTGAGGAGCGTAACAACTCCTGAATTATTTTAATGATCGTTAAAATGTCTGCACGAGTCAAACGGCTGACCACCGTGATAACGGCTACATCAGCAAATTATGGTCAAGGGTCCACCTTAACCCAAATCATGAGCCAGCGTGCTTCTCACAAAAATCGATAAATCAGTCGCTCGGTCGGAAATCAAAAACTAACGATGGGGTTCCACATCTGTTAAGTTAGAACACGATTTTGCTTACTGACAAGGAGCTGAAACATCTAGTCATGGCCTCTTCACTCTAAGATAATTACACTACGCAGTATTATGATGGTGAGATATTGTTAGTTTATCTATACTTGTATGAGTAAGTGAATGGTTATTAGTTTATGTTGTAGTAAAGGTACTAAATGCTTTTACATTTCGTAATATGATTTCTCGGTTTTCTTTAAAACCTGCATTGTCTTAAATTCATATTAATAACTACCTGTTAGGATTATAAGTTCTCATTGGACTTTTTGCTCAGAAAATCGAGGAGACAATGGATGATTGGTTGTTGAGTTATTTGAGGAGGCAGGTATAGGGAGAGTATCTACCTCAGGTTTATTATACTTAAGGTGTTGTTATTATTCAATTATGATGCAGTTATTTTTCTTTGCTTTGTATATATATTTTTGAACTATATAATGTAAAACAAACACACTTATGTTTATATTGTATCACTTGATAAATCTTATCTATGTATTATTTTATTAAAAGCGAGAGATCGTTTTAGAGTTATGGTTTGAGTCCAGCCTAGTGGATGACTAGGTATTATTATTTTGATGAATAAGGTTTATTGGATATGATGAGATGATATGACAATTGTGTATGAATGGAATGATTTAGAAAATATTTATTATGGATAAATCATCTCTTCTACAGTTTTATGGCAGGTTTCAGACCCTGAAAATACAGGGGACACTCTGGCGAATTTTCCGTTAGGACTAACTATATTTTGAGGTGATTAAAGTTATGACGAACTAGATTAGTTTAACTCTAATTTAGGTTCATAAACCTCTATTTAGGGTTGTTTTAGTACTGTTTAATCATCTGGCATAGTAAACCTAATGCCTTCATATGCGATTCAATCTCCTAGAGATTTGAGTTTTAAATTGGGGCGTTACAGTTGCGAAGAAAAGACTCCAAAAAGCTCAATTTACCACCGAAAAATATCTTAGGATGGTAAGTGACTTAGATGCCTAAGAACCATAGGTGGTTAGTTTCATTTTGACCAAAATAAGGTTTTTCCAAAGCTCAAAAGGTTTTAAAAGAAAATTTTTTGAAAACCTAGCTTAGTGGTTTCGAAACCGCCCTGTTGGTTTCGATACCACTTTAAAAGTTGTCTTCAGGACACTTTTAGTATCGATACCGCCCTGGCGGTATCGAAACCAAAACTCATCTGTTGAACAGATAAGTGTTAGTTTTGAAACCAACCTTGTAGTATCGATCCCAAAACTGGTTTTGCTGTCAGATGATTTTTGGTTTGACTATAGTATCTGATAGAGGTACCCAATTTACATCTGAATTTTGGAAAAGCTTACATAAAGCCTATGGGACCATGTTAGGTGATATCGATACTAATACCATCTGCTTATTTTTTTAACAAATAAGTTTTGGTTTCGAAATCTTTTTTATGGTATCGTAACCGCCACCCAGATCTGCGAATTATTGGTCACTTTATGAGCTGTTTTGTTCCTTTTCTCTTATACTCCACTAAAGTATGCTTTAAGGGAATTATTGGAGCATGGGGAATACTTCTAAGTGGGATGATGAATCAATGGAATGTCTCCTCATCTCTATTATTGTGTCTAGCTTTTGACCTAATGCAACCTAGAGATTTCTGGGTTTGTGCTGGACACTTTTAGCTATAAATAGGGATTGAACCATCAATGTTTAATCAACCATTCACCCTATTCAACAACAAGTTCTTGGAGAGTTTCAACTCTAAACCTTTAGCTTCCAAGCTTGTTGTACATAGTTTAATCCTTCCCATTTTAAATCAAAACGTGAGTTTTGTTGCCGATAAATTTTTGGTGGTTGAGCTTGAAGATTCAAGTTCGAGGTGAAATACTCGTGGAGTCGAGTATTGGTTCAAGGTGCGGGACTTGTGGAGTTCAAGTTGAAGGCGCATCATCTTGTGGGAGGCGTTGGTTCGTGGATACGAATTGTATGCGCATCTCATTCACGTTGGCTTGGTCAACTCCAAGTTGTATACGTGAGAATTGATAATCAACTAAGAGGCAAATTCATGGAGTTCGAATTTGTGAAAGAATTGTACATCGTAGTTATTAGAGCGTAGAGAGAGTCGTAAATCGTGTCCATCGAGTCGTAAATCGGATTGTAAGTTTTCAACAACTTTTAGTGGATTTTTTGCTGGACTAGGTCTCGGAGTTTTTCCCGATTTAGATTTCCCTTGTTAACAAAATCTCTTGTGCATATTTCCATACTTGTTGTGAGATTGAAATATTCGACTTTTGTTCTTAATTCCGCATATTAAGAATCGAATAAGTCAATACTCTTGTTAAAGATTTTTGTTTTACTCTTATCACCTTAGTATTTTTTAATTAGGTGATAGTGTGATCCTTAACCATAGTCACATTGACATGTGTTTAAATCCAATAACCATAGGGCATTTAGACTTTCAATTGGTATCAGAGCTGGTTCACTTGCTGGATTTAATAATCTAAGCGTGATCCTTGTATGTGACTTATAGAATCACAAAGAAAGGGTAGTGCAGTAAATATACCTCCATTATTCAATGGAAGTAACTATCTTTGTTGGAAAGCTAGGATGAAAGATTTCTTAAAGTCCTTAGACCAAAGGGTTTGGAGAACTGTAGAAGTTGCATAGTCTCCTCCTACTATGATGGTAGGTACTGGAGAAAATTCTAGAGAAGTTCCTAAACCAGAAAAATGATGAGATGCCGTAGATAGTGAGACTGCTACGAGAAATAACAAAGCTCTCAATGCCATCTATGCTGCTGTAACGACTGATGAATTTCGTCGCATATCTAATTGTGAAGTAGCATAGGAGGCATGTGACATTTTAATGGTAACCCATGAAGGTACTAGGACTGTTAAAATATCAAAGCTTCAAATATTGACCACCCAATTTAAAACTATTAGAATGGATGACAATGAATCTTTTGATGAGTTTTATGTTAAGTTGAATGATATTGTCAACAATTCTTTTGCTTTAGGTGAAATTATTTCTAACTCCAAAATAGTTCGTAAGGTTTTGAGATCTCTTCCAGAGAGATTTCAAGCCAAAGTTACGGCTATTGGGGAGAGTAAGGATATTGATGCTATTCTACTTAAGGAACTTACAGAAAATCTCCGGACATTCGAGTCAAACTTCCGCTCTACAAAGAAGTCAGAGAATATAACTTTCAAGGCTTCCAAGAAAGCTAGTAAGTAATGACAAATCCTTCGATAACTCAATTAATGAGGAAATTTCTATCCTCACAAGAAAATTCATGAAGCACATGAAAAAGAAGAAAGGAGGATCTCAAGAATTCGACAAGAAAAACTTTTCCTTCTCCAAATCCAAACCCAATGAAGATAAGTTTGAGAAGAAGAAGAGTGATGAGGTGCAATGCTATAAGTGTCGTGGATTAGGACACATGGCAAACTTGCCCAAATAAAAAGAGCTTTGATGAATCAAAGGGAAAGAAAGCGATGAATGTCACTTTTGATGAGTCATCATCGGAATTCGACTCTTCTCATGATAGTGAAGACGCAACGACACGAAATTATGGTGCATTCACTGCTTCACATGCCTCCTCATATGAGCAAGTAGAGGATGTGGGAAATGTTCAAACCTCAAGTGAGGAAGACGAGAGTGAAGATGATGTCCACGAAGAAGAATTATTTTCAAGAATTTTGAAAAACAGTAAGAGCTTGTCTAAGGATAACAAAGTGCTAAAATTGAAGATTTCAAGTCTTGAGACCGAGAAGAATGATTTAATTCTACAAGTGGAAAAAGCCTCCAAGAGAGAGGTAGAAAGCGAAGAGATTCTTGAAGGAAAAGAAAAAGAAATCAAGTTTCTTAAGAATGAGCTTGTGGTAGCAAATGAGAGAGTTAAATGTCTTCTTGATGGGATGAAGAAAGTGAAGGATGGGCTGAAAGAGTCTAAGGAGATGCTCATAAAGTTCAATCATGAGTCGAATAACCTTGTGTCAATGTTGAAAAGATCAAAGAATTCAGGTGACAAAAAGGGACTCGAGTTTGATCCCAGTAAGGTTGCAAGCACTTCAACGTCGACAACCTTTGTGAAAGGTAAGACTCCTCCTCATCCACAAAAGAGAGCAGTTAAGCAAGCTGACAAACAAGCTACGAAGAAAGCTGTCAAGCAACAAGCTCTAAAGCAAGCTGTAAAATCACAAGGTAAATCTAAAATTTCTAGCGTTTATAATATGTGTTCTTATTATGGTTATAAGGGTTACTCAAAGAACAAATGTAGATTCTACATAGAAGATTACAAGTATTCTCAGAATATCAATAAAGATCTTCTAAAAAGAATTAATTCTTTGAGTGACAAGGCTCAAGCGTTGACTGGAGAAATTGAGAAGCTAGAAAGCAACAAGAGAGGTATGTATTCCTTTGGTTTAAAAGCATATAAAAAAGAAAAGGAATAAAAATAAGACTAGAAAGGTTGTCTCAAACAACCAAACCTACTCATGTGGACTTAAATCAAAAGAATACATTCAAGAAACTCAAGGGCATATAGGTAAGAAAAAGTGATTTAATTAGTCTTGAAGATCACATTGAACACAAATTCAGTAAATCTTCTAAGTGTTTACTAGTTAGTGGCAGTGTTCATACCATTGCTTGATTATTGAGGTTCTCACTCCTCCCCTTATTTTAATTGTATATATTGTTGGGGTAGTTGAGTGAGTGTTCTACTAGTTAGCATTTTAGTTGTTTGTTATGCATTCTAGTGTTTGTAGTATGTATTTGTAGAAAAGTTCATATTGCATTTGAACATGACATTTCATCTACTAAGTATCATACTTTACAGCATGTCCATTTATTGCCAAATCGTTTTTGTGACATATGTGTATATTTTTGTGTTTGTAATCTTGTTTCCTTGTCAATACTGAATGAAGTGTATAAACCTTTGTTATTAGATGAGAAACAAAATAAGCTACTACACAAGTGGTGACTATTGATGGTCAATCACATCAAGCAGAATTTTTCTTCTATAGGTTTGTATTCTCACTTTTCCCTTGTTTTGCATTGCATATCATTTTTGGGTTGAAGAGTGAGTTTTGAAGATTAGTTTGCTTTCACAAATTACATTCTAATACAAGTGTGTTTTAAATGTTCTTCTTGTTGTTGTTGACTATCTTTTATAGAATACTTGAACATATAAGAGATTTCACAAATCTGAATTGATGTACTTTATATTGATATAGCTTGTGAATCTCTTCTATAAATCCACATACTCTCTTGACTGATCTATAAATCTTGTGCACATAAGGGTCTCTCGAGTAAGTGTGACTTTATCCTAGTTGGATCATTGGATGTGTTAGAAATAAAGCTCATGATTCATTTGTGGACTGAACTAGTTGGTTGGACTATCTCTCACTAGGATATTGTGTTTTGATGAAGTGCTAAAAAAATATTGTTATATCTTATTATGAAACATCACCAAAACAGTAAGCTCTCGTAAAAGATTTTAAGCTTGGTGAAACACCAAAAGAGTGAGTTCTCGTAAAAAATGTTGAACTCGGTGTTTGAACATCAAAAAGAGTGAGATCCCGCAAAAAGATTGGGAACTCGATGTTCTATATTCTTCATCTTGACATCATAGTGATCCACTTGGTTCTAATATGGGTACTTTCTTGGTTGCGTCTCCTCAGATAAGAGTCGCTTGCAAGTTCAAGGAAAATATTGGGAACAAGTTGGTAATCTATGTCTCATGCTCTTGAGTACCTTAAGATTCAAACTCAAACATGAAGGTCATTAATAGATAACAAAGTGAGATAGTTCTTTCATGCTGGATAAGGCTCAAACATGAAGGTCATTAATAGAAGATCAATATAACTTGAGTTAGAGTTAGTGAGTCGTGGTTCGGTTCGATACGAAGAAGACTCCAAGAAGCTCAATTCACCACCGGAAAACATCTTAGGATGGTAAGTGACTTAGATGCCTAAGGACTATAGGTGGTTAGTTTCATTTTGACCAAAATAAGTGACTTAGATGCCTAAGGACTATGGGAATGATGAATTAGGAGGGGACTGTTATGCATTCTCTTCAGCAAGGGTTGTAATAATATTGCCCTTCATGTCATCAAGATTTTGTTTAATTGAATCGAATTATAGACGAGCTTCTTGAACTTGTTTTTCGCGGAGCTTGGTGAGTCTTGCCGCTTGATATTCCTTTTAGGTAGTTTTACCTTACTTATGCAACAAACTATTGGCTAAATGCTCCTACGATACCGACGAAACAAGTCTACACACCCATTTGTACCATCTTAAAAGTGAGAATCGGTTAGTGGGACTTTTTGATCCTCAAGAGTGTTGTGGACTTCAAAATACAACTCTGCTTGAGACACCCATATTTTTGGTTCAGAATACTCAGGACAATAAAATTATGGAAATCTCTTATCTTGTTCACAAAACCAATCACCAAGCTTACCCAACCAAATATTCATATCCAACTTTTTTCTTTTTTCATTTTTTTTTTAAACCAAAAAACCTTTGAGAAGGGCCGGGATGGGTAGGGTGCTAGTTGGGTTTGGGTTATGGTTTAGGTGGGTTGGGGTACGGTGGAGTGAATGGGTTGGGTGTAGATTATGGTAATGGTTAGAGTGGGTACTGTTAAGGTTAAGGGATGCTATGGACGGTGGACCAGATGTAAGGGTTTTCTACTATGGGTGAAGGTGGGTTAGGGTTTGTTACGGTGGGTTGAAGTGAATGGAACTGTTGATGGGGATGGGTTCTTGGTGTAGTGAAGTGGATGGGTGAATCAGTAAAAGGAAGGTTTGGGTTTAACACATACTGTTAGGGATTAGGTTTAACAGATGGGATGGTTGGTTTAGACTAATTGAGATGATGATATGGAATATTAAAAAATAAAAACAGGGGTGCATGTGATATGATGAAATTGGGTTTCTTACCAGTGATTAATAGCTGCCAAAAGATGGTTGATGAAGTCTGCGCGAAGCACCTCCTTAATTTTTTTGCTACGGCCCCAAGCTGATGATAATGATGGGTGAACGTGACTTTAGAATTTCTCTGGAATCTTGAATACTCCCCAAAGATGTCGACTGCGTTTTAGTTTTTTGGCCGGTGGAGAGTGGAGGGTGAGGATGAAGCCGAATGTGATAATGGTAAGGCGTGATTGTGGAGATGAAGATGACTCATATTTTTTTTTTTCTTTTTTTGTGGTTGGAAATTGGTGGATGATGGCGATGAAGGTGGAAGTGGGGATAGGATCAGATTGGCTCAGATACTAATTGGTTCTTACCCATAGGCTACTATGAGCAACCCAAATAACACACAAAGTAACAAGTACCTAAAATATTCTTCTCTTGTTATTCAATTGATGGACAATGCTATTTGAACATTGAGATCAAATGTTACAATTGTAACATTTGACTGTGGGGCCCACATGGTTACACTTTAAGAGCTAAAATTTTGAGAAGTTGTTCTATTCACTATGAAGATCATCCTCACAAAAAATCATAACATTCTAAAACTTTTAACCCCTTCAAAAATTGATCGGAAGTTGATTGTAAATTAACGGTGAGAAATGAACGGTGCGAAAAAGATTCAATTTTTTATGGGGTTAGAGATTTTAGAATTGACTGATTTTTTGTAACTATGATCTTAATAATGAAGAGAACAACCTCACAAAATTTTAGCTCTTAAAGTGTAACCATGTTGGCCCCACAATCAAATGTTACAATTGTAACATTGGTACCAATGTTCAAATAGCACCGTCCTCAATTGATTAACCAATGAGGTTATTTATAATGGGTCAGGTTATATAGCCCCCTTATATCATCCCGCCCATGTGGAGCTCACATGCAATGCATTCAGGGGTTGATTTTTTTACAGAATGATCTACATGGTGAAGAGAACATACTTACCTAAAATCAGTTCGTTCTGAAACTTCTAAGTTTAAATCCGTCCGTTCTAAATCAACGGTCAAATAAAGAGTTGGATAGTTACCAATTTTTTAAGGACTAATTTGAGGGGGTTAGAAATTTTAGAACTAGCTGATTTTTTAATATGATGTTATATATAGTGAGGAGAATATTCTATAAAAAAATCAGTCCCTGGATGCATTGCATGTTGGCCCTACATGGGTCGGATGATATGAGGGGGCTATATAACCTGCCCCTTTTATAATAACTACAATACTTGTTACCAAGAAAAGGAATCCTAATCCTATTAAAAATAAGAAACATAGAAATCCTATTCAAAATAGAAATACTAGTAACCCTAAAATAATGCCTTGACATTTTGCCACGTGTAAATACTCATCACGCCTCGACGAGGGTCCTACTAGTCGACTACCGTAGGCGGTGAAGATGTCAAATATGATTAGGCACTCGCTTCGGTAGATCCGACGGCTCGAGTGGACCAATGACCATGGTGGGGGTCTTGCATGATTGGGACCACATAATATGATCCTATCAATGGTTCTCATTATTACAGGTGCATTTGGGGAGAAGTTTCAAATCCTCATGGTAATAACGACGTAGTAAGAGCCAAGTTTAAAACCGACCTGGCCCCCAAGTCCATGGAGCTAGGGTTCAGGTTTTTATGTATCCAACCTTAAGTAACCAGAACGTGGAACAAGATTAGGAATACAAGTAAGAGCGTCGTAGCGCCCAATAAAAAGACATCTTTAGTTCTAAAATGCTTCCGGAGCAGGAACATCGGAGCAAAATTCCAAAATAAGAGCGTCACCCATATACTACGGTTCTGGTTACTAAGATCCAACCAACATATTGTATGAGAGGTGGGTTAGAAGATGACTCCGGGTGGGAAGTTCCATGGGTTTTTGCATAATTTTTTTTAACCTTTTTAGTAGTTTAAAGTATTGCGCCCCATCAAAGGCTCACATTTTGTGAGGCTCACAAAAAGATGATTCAAGGATTAATGTTTGAGAAAAATGTTCTCCTAACTATGTAACCCAAAATTCTAATAGTAGCTTGTCCTAAAGTTTGACTTCTCTCTCATCATTACATAATATTAAACTTGTCCTAAAAAAAACTAACTCTGAAGTGAAATTATTCAATCACCTAGAAAATTGAGTTGAAATTGAGATGAAGGTGACAATTCAAGCGTTTCAGATTCAAATAAGTAAGATCAAACTCGAATCAAATTCAGATGCAAACGTACACCACC
Source organism: Macleaya cordata (assembly GCA_002174775.1). NCBI lineage: Eukaryota > Viridiplantae > Streptophyta > Magnoliopsida > Ranunculales > Papaveraceae > Macleaya > Macleaya cordata. The sequence goes on along the minus strand of MVGT01002091.1, from coordinate 32,955 downwards.
TAATAACTCTAAAAATTCTTTAATCAGATGACATTATCATAACATCCTGCAACTTCTTGATGAAATTATCCATGTAGGAAGACTCAAGACCATCTGTAGACAACAACTCCCTCAGCTTACAGTGATTGGCCTTCAATTCAGCTGCAATTTGGCTTTCTTCATCCATCACTGCCTTCACTGCGCTGCAGACGCTCTCCCTAGTGAACCACCCATCTTCTTCCCTCCTCTCCACTTCCACCGCCACCTTCAAACCTCCGGTTAATATCCTTGAATTCAGACACTGGTCCTCTAAGTGCGGCAAAAGCACGATTTGGCAATCGTTCATCAACGATTCCCACATGGACCCAAACCCACAGTGGCTCACAAAACACCCAACAGAAGGGTGAGCCAATATTTGTGGCTGCTGCACCCAACCTCCATGAACCACTCCTCTTCCCCTGATTCTCTCCTCAAATCCCTCCGGTAACGCCTCCTCAGTCGTTGCAGCACCGGATGGTGGTTTCAAGGCAACTAAGAACGGCATACCTGTAAGCTCAAGACCTTGAACCAATTCTTGGAACTCATCCTTTCTCAGCACCCTCTCACTTCCGAATGCGCAGTACAAGACCGAGCCTGGCTTGAATCCTAATAGCCAATTAGCCCATTTTTCTTCCAACGGATGGGTGACTATGACTTCCTGATCAGGTAGAGCTGGACCGGTAAGCAGCACTGGTTTTGCATACTGACTCTCGAGGTAGTCGCAATAAGGACCTTCGATCTCCCTACACGTTCTCGCGCAAATGATATCACACTGCTTCATTGAGGTACTCAAGAAATCGTACAACGACAAACCTGTGTTTTCATTCTTGCGAGCCCAAAATGAGATAGCGTGAAGCTCATGGAGGTGGAGGTTTAATGGTGAAGGTGGAAAACCAGGTGGAGGACTCATCAACCTCATTTTGGTTTTGATATCATCATCTTGGATCTCACGCGAAGGGACTAAGAAGTACGCAACGGTTGCTGCGCTAAAAATGATATGATAGACTGATTTGATTCCAAGTGGACGAGTGAATGATGGAACCCAACCTGCTAAATCGTAGAAAACAAAATCAGGCTTTAAATCGAGAAGAAGAGCTTCGACGTGGTTCTGCAAGCTATGGAAGGCAATGGCGAGGATGGGAGCCATGGAAGGTGGAACGTCGGACATGGTTTCAGCACCAAGAGGGAGACCATCAACATGGGGTACGACGAGTGGGACGAAGGAGATGAGATGTGGGTAGAGATTCAGGGACTCCAGTTTGGAGATTGTTTTGGTTGGGGAAAAGAAGGAGACTCTGTGGCCCCTCTCGGCCAGCTTGTTGGAGAGGTGGAGGAAGGGAGTCAGGTGACCCATGGCCAACCAGGGATGCATGGCTGCGTGAAACGTCCTTGATCTGCTGCTGTTCATCTTTGCTGCTTCCATTTTTTAGTGATTTGGAGCACCCGCTGGTTTATAACAAAGGTCAACTAATAATACCATCAGGCAAACGACAATCTATTTCTAATCATTCTCTACATTCAGTTTTGTCAATACAAAGTAAGCCGACAAAAAAAATAATAACTAGGGAAGGACGGCCAACAAGAAAAGGACTGTTACCTGCATCTTCATATGGATTCTATTATCTGGAAAAGCATCTTTATATTTATATATATATCAATAAAGCTTTTTGACCCACCCATCTTACAAAACAAATGCCAGATACTTATGTGGCAAGGCAGGACCCACCACTTTTCCCTCCCAAAAATGTTTTGAAGAGGTTTCCAACTTATGTAGCAGTGGGACCCACCATGCCACATAAGCGTCTGGCATTTGTTTTGTAATATGGTCGGGCCAAACCGCATCAATGTATATATATAAAGACTACTAGACAAAATCTTGTTAGACAAATCATTGGTTTGTTTCCTAGTTTGCCAATGATGCAGCAAATGAGGTGCCACGTTAGTCTGTTAACCCTTGATTTATAGAAAATAGCCTTGAAACCTAATAACCTATTGTCTTCTAGTTGTCCTATATGGTCTCATAAATCACCCATCTTCTGGAGCAGGTGAGCAGGACTATGATAAGGACGAGCCGCAAATACGTCAATAGGTGCATGCCACTCAATGATCCCATCATACAAACTTGAGGTCACAGGATGGTATACACCTGCTAACTAAAGGCGCATGTGCGGCCCGTCCCAATCCAAGTTTTTTTTTTTTTTCTGTTTTGTGCGAGTAATTAAAGTATTAAACTGCACGCATGTAAATTGGTAACAAGTTAGCAAATTATCTCTCTTAATGACTCATCTTACTCCTTCCTTCGTTTTGCTCTTATTTTCGAGACACAACATAAGAAAAATTACCCATTTTCCTAGGAATGAAATCAAATCAAAACAGATATTCACAGCAGTTCGTTTCCATATATTTGATGTACTAGAGAACCAAAGCTGTTATCACTTATAGTTATCAGTAATATGAACAATTTCGACTCTTCCCTTTACAGTATAGGTTTAGAAGCTAAGTCATTTCATAACTTGATACCTTTCAAGCATGAAGTTCAGTCTTCCCGCAGATCGTTTGTTCACCCACGTAAAAGAAAGATTCTGTGCCTTGGAATTTTCTGTACCTTTGAACTGATATTTAATCAACCACAAAATCGGGCTTGCCGTACATATTAACTTTGATTGCTTATAGTAGCAGACCGTCCATTCCCAACCTCACTAGAAGAAGTTTCTCCATTTGTTTTCTGCACGAGAGTTCGATTAAACAGTGTTACCATATTAACCAAAGTAAAACCTATTCCAAAGATTAGCAGTTTAGCACTATCAAGACATTAGATAAGGAAAAATTATGTAAAGAAGTAAATAAAAGTTCAGTACACCCAATAAGTATTCATATCTTTGAAAAGATCTGTCCAATTATGTTTCACGTCTCACTTCCCATTTATTTGTAAACCTCACCCTGATATCTACATTACTTTACATTTTTATTTCCATTAAGACATTCATAATTTCAAATGACAAAATGTTTTCAAAAAAAATTATTTTGTATTTTTAAAATTAAACGATAAAGCAATGTTTGAAAATGAAAAAACAGTTCTTTTTTAGTTTTTTTTTTTAAAGACGAGAAGAAGAAAAGAACAATAATAAGCAAGTTAAACAGATATTATTCTAAAACAAAAAAATAAAATAAAACAGAATTTTTAAATGGAAGGTCATTAATAAACATAGCATTGCATGGTTGGTGCCACCATAATGATTTCCTAAACCATGCATATTGGAAAAACCCTTAAAACGATAAAATCCATAGTCAATGTCACTTGGAAAGAAAGGAAGTCGTTGAAGCTGAGGCTTTAAGCTCCGGGGATGTGATTGAAAAGAGTGGAAGGTTAGAGATCAAAGAGGAAGAGCTTACCACCAGGCATCATTTCTCCATAGCAAGAACAAAAACCTAGAAATAATTTTTACATCTTTAGCTCTTGGAACCTTAAATTGGGAGTACTGCTTATTTTGCTTACATATTCAGCAGACAATCTGAGGATATAAGTTGAACTTCTAGTACCCATGATCATCAATTTTGCTATTCCATCCCTTGATCCCAACAGCAGGTAGAGTTTCCCCCACTGGCAGTTCTGGTTGAGAAAATGTTTGAAGCTCAAGAGAACTGAGTCTGAGATCACTGATTTGGAGAGAAGAAAATAAATCTGAAATATTTGGAATATCCCATCTTGTTGGTTTAGTAATTGAATATAAGTTGTTCTGCTTTGAAGAAAAATGAGTTTTAGTATCTTCAATTAAGTGTAAGTGTAAGAGTATAATGGAGGCTTCTTTATTCAAGAATTTGAAGGTAGGCTCCCAAAGTACAAAAGAGAGATTGACTTAAGATGCAGTGACTAATAAACCCAAAGAGTCAAAAATAGTATTTCTGTCTTCATTCATTATCAGATGGTAGACTCTTACTAAATCCATTTTAATGTTACAAAAAATAACTTTTTAGGATGACCAAATTGCAATAGCAGCAGAAAAATACATCAGCGGGTGCCATTTCAGAACAATATTCAAAGAAAACCAATTCAAAGTGGAAATGGTGGGTTACCTTCTTATTTAAGCCTTGAGCAGACGTAACTTCATAAAATTTCCGCATCAGCATTTCTTCTTCTACCTTTAATAAACAAAAGAAATAGGGAAAAAAAAAGTCAGAAATGCTCAACACACCAGCATACTCCGAAGGCCCAAACAAGCATACTCTTAGGGCATATAAATATAATTATGAATACAGAGTACAGATTGAAAGAACAACCTGAAGCTTATGTAACTCATGTGACATTGATCTGTAAGCTTCCATAAGGACTTCACTTTGCTTCTCTAAATGCCTGCAGTAAGTGAATATATACCAAAAAGGCATCTAGTCAGGAAACATACTAAAAAAGACTAGAAGATGAGAAAAAAGAGTAAAAGAAATGAGCTCACTTCAACATCTCCGCTGAATACTTTCCGTCCATTTTCGAATTCAAGATTCCAAACTCTCAAAGAATAAAAGATTTGTGTCAAGAAACTGCAAAACATAAACCCTAACAATAAATTTGCAGTTTAAGGTTTGCAAACAATAAATGGAAGAAAATCAACTACACTTTAACAATAAAAAAGCGAGAAAATCAAAATCAAAAAATAAAGTTACCCAATTCAATGATTTTATCTCGACTACTGAATAATCCACCCAGAAGAAGAAATCAGGCTAGGGTTTCTTACATCAGAGAATTAAATTGAATTATCCAATCTTCAACCATCTCATAAGGTGACAATTTTCTTTCGTTTCTTTTTTTGAGGGATAATTATGTAACTTATAAAAGCACTACTAGGATTAAAGACCATATATAAGGTTTCAATCAATTAGACCAGATTCTAATTTTTGATAAGATTAACATAAGAAAAATAAATAAAAAAGTTGCAGAGAAATTAAAACACACGGTGTTATTCACTTATTTGGTTATAATAGGCAAATATACAAAAATATGGACTACATTACCAACTCTTGAAGGGGAAAAAAACAAATCAAACCCAGATAGTGTTTTTTTTTAAACTGAAACATAACTTAAAGAAACTGCCAATAAAAACCCTAACTGGAAGAAAAAAAAAAGGTATAATTTTTCCCCCAAAATAAGTAGATATGGAGGGAAACGTTTAGAGAGAAGAAGAAGAAGAAGAAGGAGAGAGAAACATACCTGCAATTCCGCTTGTGTTAGAGAGAACAGTTCTACTGCTTAGTAGTTTTTTAGGTCATTGGGAGAACAAACAAGTAAAAGTAAAGCTACTTTGAAGAACAAATGCAGTTTCTTGACACAAATCTTTTATTCTTACACTTACACCTAATTGAAGATACTAAAACTCATTTTTCTTCAAAGCAGAACAACTTATATTCAATTACTAAACCAACAAGATGGGATATTCCAAATATTTCAGATTTATTTTCTTCTCTCCAAATCAGTGATCTCAGGCTCAGTTCTCTTGAGCTTCAAACATTTTCTCAACCAGAACTGCCAGTGGGGGAAACTCTACTTGCTGTTAGGATCAAGGGATGGAATAGCAAAATTGATGATCATGGGTACTAAAAGTTCAACTTATATCCTCAGATTGTCTGCTGAATATGTAAGCAAAATAAGCAGTACTCCCAATTTAAGGTTCCAAGAGCTAACGATGTAAGAATTATTTCTAGGTTTTTGTTCTTGCTATGGAGAAATGATGCCTGGTGGTAAGCTCTTCCTCTTTGATCTCTAACCTTCCACTCTTTTCAGTCACATCCCCGGAGCTTAAAGCCTCAGCGTCAACAACTTCCTTTCTTTCTAAGTGACATTGACTATGGATTTTATCGTTTTAAGGGTTGTTCCAATATGCATGGTTTAGGAATCATTATGGTGGCACCAACCATGCAATGCTATGTTTATTAATGACCTTCCATTTAAAAACAAAGATTTTCAAAAAAACATAAACCCTAGCTATATTCACTACAATGTATAAAATTAAGGGAACTGAGTAGAAGATATATTGTGGGTAATTTCCAATAAGAGAATTACGATGAAACAGTAGAAGAACCTAGTATGGATTGTCGTCCGTCCAACCTCAATGGATGGTCCCTTTCTCTCTCTTACTGAATAACTCAAAATGAAAAACAAAAGAGAGAATGATGCAAGAGGATCTCATTACAAGGAAATAACCCTAACTAGCTAGAACCGGACTAGGGGAATAACAACTAGGATTTTACATTGAGGGGGCTAGTATACACCCTGTTACTTGTTAGTAATTCACGTTTAATATCCCAAATTTTACGTTATTTTGAAACATTGCATTTAAATCTAGTTTTTTTTTATGTACTAAAAATCACACAAATTACATAAATATATTGTATTATTCAAGAATGAGTGTATGCCATAGATATATGTAAAAAAAGCATTTAGCAAAACACATTCAAGTTTGCTCCCTGCAAATCTAGTGTTAACGTTTGATGTTACTTGGCGCATTTTATCCTGATTGAGTAGTTCATCAAATGAGAATTTGTTATTATTTCTAAATTCAACTTTAACAAATATGAAATCTCACAAATATCAACCGAATTAAAGGAACATGGAATTTCAACAAAAAAAAAAATTAGAAACCAAAGCCCTAATTTTGAATCCAAAGGCCACAATGCTAAGTAGTCGGACTCGGCTCAAGGGCTGACTCGGCCAAGGGGCGAGCCACGAGTCAGCCGAGTTCGAGCCGAGTCACTCGGTTGTGACTCGGCTGGGTCAACCACAAAACATATCCCTGTTCCATAATGACTTCTCCATGTCTGCACTGTAGAACGAAGACAGCAGTAGCAGAAGATCTGAAGAAGAGAAGAAGAGAAGAAGAGAAGAAGAGAAGAGTAGAAGAGAAGAAAAGAAGAAGAAAAGGAAAAAAAACCCTGTTCCATAATGACTTCTCCATGTCGGCAGCTGCTGCTGCTCTGGTCTGTATAACGAAGACAGCAGAAGAACTGAAGAAGAGAAGAAGAAGAGAAGAAGAGAAGAAGAAAAGAAAAGAAGAGAAGAGAAGAAGAGAAGAAAAGAAGAAGAAAAGGGGAAAAAAAAACCTAGCTTACAGTCGTACCTGATCGGTGATCGAGAAGAAGAAGGAAAAATAACATACCTGATCGGTGATCGAGCTTGAAAATGGATGACTCCCTTTCCTCCCTTC
>MVGT01002091.1:0-21961 GCA_002174775.1 Macleaya cordata | reverse complement strand
AAGAACCCCTAGAGCTGAGAATAGGGTTCTATCTGCCGATAAAAGATTACATTTTTTCTATCTAGCCCATAAAAGATTATATTTTGTTTTCTATCTGCCCATAAAAGATTATCCGAAATGGGGATTTCATAGGCACCAAAGTTAAAAAGGAAATAATAAACTCTAATTAACCCTAGAGAAAATAAAAAATCAACTAAAATACCAGATAAAATCTGCCCTGAAAATGGTTGAACGCAGGCTCCAATAGCCTTAGAAACTGAACTAAAGTATCTAATTCTCTCCAAAATATGATCCAAGGCAGAGATTTTTCCCAGCAAAAAATGATGTAGAAAAGGATTTTATGCTAAAAAATCGAACTGCAATAGGACCTAACCTACTATGATAGAAGATTTGGATGAAAATTAAGAAAAACGAAGTGGATGCATACACGGCAACAAGCTTCAGAGAAAATTCAAAATTCAAAAAAATAAAAATTTACCTTGTCGACGTTCAATTTCACGATCTTGAGAGTGAGAACAGAGAAAAGGAAGATCTCCGGCCTTAAACTATGCCTCTTGAATATCGTTAACGTTGGAGAAATCAGAGAAATCCAGTGGGTGTGTTTTTTAGAGAGAGAGAGAGAGAGAGTTAGGGTTTTTAACAAGAGGAAGCAGAAGATGAGATCGGTTTTTAGTCTGAGAAGTCTCTTTTTGGGTTTGTAAAACTGTGTTGTAGCACGGGGTAATGCTACAGGCACCCCGGATTTGCACACAAAATCATACCCAGGGTCTAATTTGGGTCTAATTTGAGTCTAACTTGGTCTAACGTAGGTCTAATTTTGGTCTAATTTGAATAAAATAATCAGAGGTATTAGCAAAGGTGCAAATCCAAGGTGCTTGTAGCATTCCTCTGTAGCACGTGTCCAATACACTTCCGGTGGGGCATTACTAGAGGGACACCTGATTTTGACATCTAAGATTACATCTGCTTATTTTATTAATTGGAAATCAATCATAACAGTTGTTGAAAAAATATTATTCCATTTCAGCACCTCATACCACTTTTAAAAAGCAGATGTAATCTTTTGGTGTCAAATTCTGGTGTTATTCTAGCAAAACTCCTTCTGGTGAATCTGCTTGGGAATTGTACTGTAGTGCACAGTTTCTACTTGAGGGCACCCATGAGCTTATAGCCTTGTTTAAGGAGGGACCTTATATTTACATCCAAAGTTATTATTTGTTAGTTTCTAACACCCAACTTATTCTTACACTCCTACCTACACTCTATTTGATCGAGGGTCCTACACCTATACTCTATTTGAAGGTCTGCAAGTCGTTAGGGTTGGTACCAGCAATCGATCCCGCATCCACGCGCACCTTTCCAAAAAAAAATATGCATGTGTTTTCTTATGCGTGAACAAATTAAATAACGACATTCTTTATTAAATGAACTAAATATTTCATTTACGTATGGGGACAAGAACTACGAGTAAGTTACTTAAAGCAATGGTGAAGCCAGGAATTTAACTTGATGGAGGCATATTTTAAAACGACAATAATATTTTATTTTGGTCGATTAGACGATACTAACATTAATTAGTATATTCTATGATTATTTTTCTGAATTGTATATATGTGATGTTTGTTTTTAGTTAAAAGTACATTTGAAATCTGACTCAAGGCTTGATTAGGATCTAGTAAGATTTCAAACTATTTTTTTCAGTGTTTAAATTGAAGTCTGATTCAATGGACCATTCCAGAATTGTAGTATAAGAGTGACGCTTCCACTCTAAAACATCGCCTTTCGGCACTCCTGCTCTTAAAGCATTTTTTAAACTTGAAATATTTTTTAATTGACAGTTCCGATGTTTTGGCTCTAATTTTCATTCTCGCGCTTAGTCTTTGGTTACTTTGGGACAGTTTAAGTGTGAGAATCAAATGGCTAAAAAAACAAGCACCACCTTAAAGTATGATTTGATAGCTTTCCTACCAATAAACCCCGCCCACTTCTTACACTTACTATGATTGGTAGAGGAAAAGTAAAAGATAGAGATGCACAAGTGTGCGGAGGACGTTTTAACAGGTGGAAAGTCTACAATATATCCTCACGACCTTTTCCAATTTTTCAATCAAACAAACAGTATATACATTTATTAATCAAATAAAACCATTTGAACATAAATTTTTTATGTTTAGGCCAAACATAAACATTATGGCACCCACATGATTACGATCTAAAGGTTGACATTTTGTGAGCTTGTTCTTCTTTATGTAAATCATCTCCCCAAAACTTATAACCTCATCAAAAATTGGATGGAAGTCCTCACCATTTATTTTTCACCATTGATTTTTAATCAACTTTCAATCATATTTTGGTGATGTTAGAAGTTTTTGAATTGGCTGATTTTTTATGACGATGATCTACATAGTTAGGAGAACATACTCATAATATATCAACCAAAATATCAACCCTTGCATCGTAGTCATGTGAGCCCCACAATGTTTATGTTCGACCCAAACATAAAAACAAAAAAGTCATGTCATCACCTAGCAGCATCCTTATTAATTTATTGAAAGGTTACCAACTATAACTCTCAATTATTTGTGGTGCTTTACAATGTAATGCTATCATCATCGATCAGAAGTAGATACATCAAGCACCTAGATAGATTTTCACTGAGAGTTCCCCTTAATCTGACCAGCAAGAATGAGCTACAAATCAAAGTTTCATGCAGCTATGTTGCCCTGGTTCGCCATGGGTCACCTTACTCCATTCCTCCACCTCTCCAACAAGCTAACCGAGAGAGGCCACAAAATCTGCTTCTTTTCCCCAACCAAAACAATCTCCAAATTAGAGTCCCTAAATCTCTACCCACATCTCATCTCCTTCGTCCCACTCATTGTACCCCATGTTGACGGCCTCCCACTTGGCTCCGGAACCATGTCTGATGTTCCACCCTCCATGGCTCACGTCCGCATTATCGCCTTCCATCGCTTACAAAATGATATCGAATCTATGTTAATCAATCTTAATCCTAATTTCGTCTTCTACAACTTTGCCTTTTGGATTCCATCCTTCACTCGTTCATTTGGCATCAAATCTCTCTTTCACATTATTATTAGCGCAGCATCTTTGGCCTACTTCTTTGTCCCTTCACGTAACATAAGAAATGATGATATTGAAACGAAGTTTAAATTACTGAATCCCACGTCTACTGAAATCCTCTTTTACACAGAGTCAGTTATCCAGGGGCCTTAGACTAAAAGAAAATGTTTGTTGTGCTAAATCCTAAAATACGTTTTAAGTAGGAGTTTTTGACTAATTTTTTCTTCTTTTTTTTAATTTTTAAAATAAATTAAAAAGTAGGAACTTTCTCTCTACATCTCAAACTCTCGTTATAGTTGCCTAATATAATTGCTCGGGGTTCGTGTGGTTTGTGATTGAAAAATTAATTTACACTTAAACTAATATACATTTTTGTATTACATCTAAAACTATTTTGGGATTTACAATAAAATCTAAGATTTTATAAAACAAAAAAAATGTTGTTTTCGTTGTTCTCAATGAAATCATTTAAGATTTTATAGTAGAGTCAGAAAAACTATATAGTTAGTTTAAATGTAATTAGTTTTTTAAAACAAATTTTTAGATCACGAACCAAACCCTTAGTTTTTCAAAAAAGAAAAGAAAAAGTGTGATGTGATAGCCTAACTACCAATAAAACCCTCTCCATTTCTGCTCTTAGTAAGATCGGAATTTGGAGAAGAAAAGAGTGCTGCTTTTTGGCTCTGACCCTTTTACAAAACAAACGTCAGATGCTCATGTGGCATGGTTTGTCCCACTACCACATAAGTTGGAATCTCCCTCATAACACTTTTAGAGGAGAAAAGTGGTGGGTCCCACCCTGCCATATAAGCATCTGGCACCGATTTTGTAAAATGGCTGGGCCAAAAAGCTTTAAAGAAAAAAAAAGAAAATGAAAAACACTTGGCTACTACTACTCTTACTATGTTTGGTAGAGGGAGAGAAACAGAGGAATCCCCCAGAAAAAGTAGGAGGTGTTCATCAAATGAAAAACACTTAGCTACTACTACTCTTACTATGTTTGGTAGATGGAGAAAAACAGAGGAATCGCCCAGAAAAAGTAAAGAGAAAGAGATAAGCATTAAAAGGTCTGGACTGTGGAGGAAGCTTAGCAGGTGGTCACTGGACAGTCTACAATCTTCTTTTATTAGTGTATTGATCAAAGTACACAAACCCTAGCTAACTCAATTATTTATATGCTGCTCTCATCTCCTCTCCTTCTTCCCACTCATCGTACCCCATGTTGATGGCCTCCCTGTTGGCACTGAAACCATGTCCGACATTCCATTCTCCATGGTTCACCTCCTCATTACCGCCTTCCATCGTTTACAAAACAAAATTCAATCTATGTTAATCAATCTTAATCCTAATTTCGTCTTCTACGACTTCACCTATTGGATTCCATCCTTTACACATCCTATTGGCATCAAGTCCATCGGTCATTCAATTGTTAGCGCGGCATCTTTTGCCTACTTCATAGTTCCTTCACGTAACATAAAAAACGATGATATCGAAACCAAGATGAAATTAATGAATCCTCCACCTAATTTTCCACCTTATTCACCATTGAAGCTCCACTTCCACGAAGTTCATAGTATCGTTGCATTTATGACTCGCAAAATCGGTGATACCAATTTATTCTTCTTTGAACTCTCGAATATATCAATGAAAGAGTGTGATCTCGTCGCCATCAGAACTTGTAGAGAAATCGAGGGTCCTTACTGTGACTACCTCGAGGTTCAGTATGGAAAGCCAGTACTACTAACTGGTCCAGCTCTACCTGACCAACAAAACATAGCCATCCATCCGTTGGAAGAAAAATGGGCTAATTGGTTAGGAGGGTTCAAACCAGGCTCAGTTTTGTACTGTGCATTTGGAAGTGAGTGGGTTTTAAGAAAAGATCAGTTCCAGGAACTAGTTCTTGGTTTTGAGCTTACTGGGATGCCATTTTTAGTGGCATTGAAACCACCTGTGGGTGCTGCGACGGTGGAGGAGGTGTTACCAACCGAATTTGAAGAGAGGGTTAGTGGGAGAGGAGTGGTTTATGGAGGTTGGGTTCAATAGCCACAAATATTGGCTCACCCTTCGGTTGGTTATTTTTGAGCCATTGTGGATTTGGGTCAATGTGGGAATCATTAATGAATGATTGCCAGATTGTTTTGATCGCACAGTTAGAGGACCAGTGTTTGAATTCAAGGATTTTGAGTGGTGGTTTGAAGGTGGCTGTGGAAGTTGAGAGGAGGGAAGACGATGGGTGGTTCACTAAAGAGGGCGTGTGCAGTGCGGTGAAGGCGGTGATGGAGGAAGAAAGCATAATTGGGAAGGAATTAAGGGCTAATCACTGTAAGTTGAGGGAGTTATTGTTAAAGCAAGATTTTGAAGCTTCTTATATGGACAGTTTCATCAACAAGTTACAGGATCAACTGATTATTTGAAAAAAAAATAAAAAATTGAAAGATCTTATTTTAAATCAAGGCTACTGTAGTTACAGTACTAAGTTATAGGTTAACTAATATTAATTATCATGTCATGGATTCAACTCCCAACGACTTTACCATCTTATATACCGAGAGGCACCTACAACTTTTGTTGGAGAATTATAGTTCGGTTTCTTGAAAAATTAGATTATCACAAAACTAAAATAAATAAAATAAGAAAACTTATCTAAAAGTGATCGAGGCTTGTGTTAGACACAATGTCCTTAAGACAAATTCGTCCCCGCAACAGTGCCGACGGTTCCATGGACATTTGTCTCCCAGGATATAACGATCGCGTCGTACAGAAGCAGCACTTCAAATCTGTACGCCCTAGCGAACTAACGACTTCTTGTGCTCTCACACACGACTCAAAAAACACTCTAAAAAACTTTTGCAAAACTTCATTTTTAAATGTGAAGAAGAGGTGGGTTTATATAGAGTCTAAAGTGACTCTCTGTAAACCACTAGGTGTCCCTCCAAAGAGACACATGTCACATGGCCCTAAAAAGGCACTACCAAGAGACATAACACAAAATAATTAAAAAAAAAATTTCTCTCACAAAGAATTATTAAAATAATAAAATAATTCTAACAATCTCCCACATGAGTGAAAAAGACATACTAAAACGGACAGACATGAGAGCACAAAAAAGAAAAACTCTGCATATGTAAAGGTAGCTTGAAACCTTGAACCTCACCTAGTGATAACTTATCGGGTTTACTTGGCTAATCAGTGAACGTGATGTCTTGAACTGTAAGCTGTTGATGTAAACCAAGACAATAGATCTCACACATAGCTTATCTTAATAATTGTCAAGTTTTACGGTTGTGTTCATTTTGGCCCTAAACAAATCCCAGATTTATAAGTGCTTTAGAGAACTTCGCCTTATAAAATTCTCATAGAATCGGCCTCAATTCTACACTCACATAGGTGATGTCCTATTAAGAGTATCCTGCAATACCCCACTTGATTTTTCAAGTTATAGGAATCATTAAAAGCAATGCTTATCCTGAATAATCGCTATAGGCAGCACTATTACATCATAGGATATGGGTAGAAGAGATATTATTCTCGGTGTTACTGGTGAACCTCACTTAATTTATGTTGTCCCTTTGAACCTAGATCTTGGGATCTCCAGTCAACTAGGTTGGGTTTCCATTAAGATGATTCGTTAAATTTAGGCTTTAATCCCATTCCTCTCGATGTCACTAATTCTCTAGTCAAGTAAGAAAGAAATCGCGCGGTTTTAAAAGACTATTCACTAGAGATTAGTTCATGCAAAATTTAATCGGTATTACATTATTTGATAACAATATTCCACCTTACTGGAATATACCTTATAACTCATTTAGTTGCTTAACCTATCTGTAGCAAATTCGAGTTATAGTGGATCTATACTAATAGTCTTAAAATATATTTCCACAATATAATTTTTCTGTCATACCGAAATGCATATAACTTTTCCTTAAAACAAAGGAAACACATTTCTCAAGAGATTATCGCTTGAAGATTATGTAACACTTGCTTACTTAGTATTAGGTCGGCCGCCCTAATAACTCTCAGTGTGTTACCAATTATTAAGTCGACTTATTTTCTGAGTTCATAATCTATTGACATTTCTTCTNCTTCTTTTCCCCAACCAAAACAATCTCCAAATTAGAGTCCCTAAATCTCTACCCACATCTCATCTCCTTCGTCCCACTCATTGTACCCCATGTTGATGGCCTCCCCCTTGGCTCCAAAATCATGTCTGATGTTCCACCCTCCATTGCTCACCTCCTCATTATCGCCTTCCATTGCTTACAAAATGAAATCGAATCTATGTTAATCAATCTTAATCCTAATTTCATCTTCTACGACTTTGCCTTTTGGATTCCATCCTTCACTCGTTCACTTGGCATCAAATCTATCTTTCACATTATTATTAGCGCAACATCTTTGGCCTACTTCTTTGTCCCTTCACGTAACATAAGAAATGATGATATTGAAACCAAGTTGAAATTACTGAATCCCCCGTCTGATTTTCCGCCGAATCACCATTAAAACTCCATTTCCATGAAATTCATAATCTCCTCTCATTTATGACTCATGAAAATGGAAATACAGGTTTGTCTTTTTACAAACTCCTGAATATATCAATGAAAGAGTGTGATCTCATCTCCATCAAAACTTATAGAGTAATTGAAGGTCCTTATTGAGACTACCTCGAGGTTCAGTACGGGAAGCCAGTTCTCCTAACTGGTTCATCTCTACCTGACCAGCAAAACATAGCTACTCATCCATTAGAAGAAAAATGGGCAGATTGGTTAGGAAGGTTTGAGATTGGTTCAGTTGTGTATTGTGCATTCGAAAGTGAGTGGGTTTGGGGAAAGGATGAGCTCCAGGAGCTGATTTGGGCTTTGAGCTAACAGGGTTGCCAATTTTAGCGGCATTGAAACCACCGGTGGGTGCTGCGACAGTGGAGGAGGCGTTACCGGAGGGATTCGAGGAGAGGGTTAGGGGGAGAGGAGTGGTTTGTGGAGGTTGGGTTCAACAACCTCAGATATTGGCTCACCCTTCAGTTGGTTGTTTTGTGAGCCATTGTGGATTTGGGTCAATGTGGGAATCATTAATGAATGATTGCCAAATTGTGTTGACGCCACATTATTTAGAAGCCTAGTATTTGAATTCTAGGATTTTGAGTGGTGGTTTGAATGTGCCGGTGGAAGTTGAGAGGAGGGAAGAGGATGGGTGGTTTAGTAAGGAAAGTGTTTGTAATGCTGTGAAGATGGTGATGGATGAAGATAGCAAAATTGGGAATGAATTGAGGGTTAATCACTGTAAGTTGAGAGAGTTAATATTGTTGAAGCAAGATTTTGAGACTTCTTATATTGACAGTTTCATCAACAAGTTACAGGATCAGCTCATGATTATCTGATAAAAAAAAGAAAGTTCTTATTTTTCATCAGTACTAGGTATTGAGGTACTAGATTTATTAGGTAACAAATTTATACAAGATGATGCTAGGTTTACCGAAAAGTCTACAAAATTTTCTGCAGAAGGCACAATTTACAAGTGAATGCTTATCACTTTGAAATGGACGCAAATTACGAGGTTATGTAAAAAATAGCTTTACCCTCGGATTAACTTTTGGTAGAAAGTTATGTAGGATTTTACTGTAAGTTTAGCATTATCCATCTATATTACATTACTATAGCAGAAATACTGATATCCCAAACTAAACATGTAGAATGAGTTACTTCTGATATGGTTCTTCTTAAACTACTTGAAAGTTGGAACTGTCAGCTATCAAATAAGTCTGATTTCTATTATTTTATTTTTTTGGTGGAACTAAAATTAAGAAAATCGGTTTTAGTTCGGGTGGATAATAATGTATTTTGGTCCCTAGTTCACTGACATCATATGATCATCATAATCGATTTTAATACCACTATTAATGTTTTTTTTAATCAGAATACAACTATTAATGTTGATGATGGATAAACAAACCTATAGCATCCTTCAAATTCATTTGATTTCATCCAAGTGTCGGAGCCAGTTAATTATGTGGCGTGCAAATCTTGCCAAAAGTAGAGATTTGTTGGGTTAGTGGTTTGATTTGCGCACATGATGATAATGATGATGATGTTAGAAATGTTTATGATGATCAGAATAGCGGGAATCTCAATTTTTCGTGTGTAATTTGTAAATTAAATGGTTTAATTTTGTAAATCAAATGTTTTAATTTGTAAATTTGAATTTACATCTTTATATCTAGCTTTGCTTCTTCAAAGTTTTTTATGCAAATTTAGACTTGCATATGCAGGTTACATTTTGCATGTTTTGCAAGTATATATATATTTTAAATTTATTATTGTTGTAGATCTTGAAAATTACTTTCCAAAAATATAATTTTGTTAAAATTTGATTTATATTTAATAGTTATATTTTTTGGGGATTTTGGCCAAAAACCCCTACTTAAAACGTATTTTAGGATTTAGCCCAACAAATATTTTCTTTTAGTCTAAGGCCCCTGGGTAACTGATTGAAACCCTCTACTGAAATCCTCTTTTACACAGAGTCAGTTATCCAGGGGCCTTAGACTAAAGAAAATGTGTGTTATGTTAAATCCTGAAATACGTTTTAAGTAAGAGTTTTTGACTAATTTTTTCTTTTTTTTTAATTCTTAAAATAAATTTAAAAGTAGGAACTTTCTCTCTACATCTCAAACTCTCGTTATAGTTGCCTAATATAGTTGCTCGGGGTTCGTGTGATTTGTGATTCAAAAACTAATTTACACTTAAACTAATATACATTTTTGTATTACATCTAAAACTGTTTTGGGATTTACAAAAAAATCTAAGATTTTATAAAACAAAAAAATGTTGTTTTCTTTGTTTTCAATGAAATCATTTAAGATTTTATAGTAGAGTCAGAAAAACTATATAGTTAGTTTAAATGTAATTAGTTTTTTAAAACAAATTTTTAGATCGCAAACCAAACCCTTAGTTTTTCAAAAAAGAAAAGAAAAAGTGTGATGTGATAGTCTAACTACCAATAAAACCATCTCCATTTCTGCTCTTACCAAGATCGGAATTGGGAGAAGAAAAGAGTGCTGCTTTTTGGCTCTGACCCTTTTACAAAACAAATGCCCGATGCTTATGTGGCATGGTGTGTCCCACTGCCACATAAGTTGGAACCTCCCTCATAACACCATATAAGCATTTGACACCGATTTTGTAAAATGGCCGGGCCAAAAAGCTTTAAAGAAAAAAAAGAAAATGAAAAACACTTGGCTACTACTACTCTTAAATGTTTGGTAGAGGTAGAGAAACAGAGGAATCCCCCAGAAAAAGTAGGAGGTGTTCATCAAATGAAAAACACTTGGCTACTACTACTCTTACTATGTTTGGTAGATGGAGAAAAACAGAGGAATCACCCAAAAAAAGTAAAGAGAAATAGATAAGCATTAAAAGGTCTGGACTGTGGAGGAAGCTTAGCAGGTGGTCACTGCACAGTCGTAAATCTTCTTTTGTTATTTTTTTATCGAAGTACACAAACCCTAGCTAACTCAATTATTTATATGCCGCTCTACATTGTAATGCTTATCATCAGAGCTAGCAGCAGCTAGAGAAGGGTGGGTTTTTAAATTTTCATTGAGAGTTCCCCTTGATCAGCAAGAATGAGCAGCAAATCAAAGTTTCACGCATCCATGTTGCCCTGGTTTGCCATGGGTCACCTTTTTCCATTCCTCCACCTCTCCAACAAGTTGGCTGAGAGAGGCCATAGAGTTTCCTTCTTTTCCCTAACCAAAACAATCTCCAAATTAAAGTCCCTGAATCTCAACCCACATCTCATTTCCTTCATCCCACTCGTCGTACCCCATGTTGGCGTTGAAACCATATCCGACATTCCATTCTCCATGGTTCACCTCCTCATTATCGCCTTCCATCACTTACAAACAAAATTCAATCTATGTTAATCAATCTTAATCCTAATTTCGTCTTCTACGACTTCGCCTATTGGATTCCATCCTTTACACGTTCTCTTGGCATCAAGTCCATCGGTTATTCAATTGTTAGTGCGGCGTCTTTTGACTACTTCATAGTTCCTTCACGTAACACAAAAATGATGATATCGAAACCAAGATGAAATTAATGAATCCTCCGCCTAATTTTCCACCTAATTCACCATTGAAGCTCCACTTCCACGAAGTTCATAGTATCGTTTCATTTATGACTCGCAAAATCGGTGATACCAATTTGTCGTTCTTTGAACACTCGAAAATGAAAGAGTGTGATCTCATCGCCAACAGAATTTGTAGAGAAATTGAGGGTCCTTACTGTGACTACCTCGAGTTTCAGTATGGAAAGCCAGTACTACTAACTGGTCCAACTTTACCTGACCAACAAAACATAGCCATCCATCAGTTGGAAGAAAAATGGGCTAATTGGTTAGGAGGGTTCAAACCAGGCTCAGTTTTGTACTGTGCATTTGGAAGTGAGTGGGTTTTAAGAAAAGATCAGTTCCAGGAACTAGTTCTTGGTTTTGAGCTTACTGGGATGCCATTTTTAGTGGCATTGAAACCACCTGTGGGTGCTGCGACGGTGGAGGAGGTGTTACCAACCGAATTTGAAGAGAGGGTTAGTGGGAGAGGAGTGGTTTATGGAGGTTGGGTTCAATAGCCACAAATATTGGCTCACCCTTCGGTTGGTTATTTTTGAGCCATTGTGGATTTGGGTCAATGTGGGAATCATTAATGAATGATTGCCAGATTGTTTTGATCGCACAGTTAGAGGACCAGTGTTTGAATTCAAGGATTTTGAGTGGTGGTTTGAAGGTGGCTGTGGAAGTTGAGAGGAGGGAAGACGATGGGTGGTTCACTAAAGAGGGCGTGTGCAGTGCGGTGAAGGCGGTGATGGAGGAAGAAAGCATAATTGGGAAGGAATTAAGGGCTAATCACTGTAAGTTGAGGGAGTTATTGTTAAAGCAAGATTTTGAAGCTTCTTATATGGACAGTTTCATCAACAAGTTACAGGATCAACTGATTATTTGAAAAAAAAATAAAAAATTGAAAGATCTTATTTTAAATCAAGGCTACTGTAGTTACAGTACTAAGTTATAGGTTAACTAATATTAATTATCATGTCATGGATTCAACTCCCAACGACTTTACCATCTTATATACCGAGAGGCACCTACAACTTTTGTTGGAGAATTATAGTTCGGTTTCTTGAAAAATTAGATTATCACAAAACTAAAATAAATAAAATAAGAAAACTTATCTAAAAGTGATCGAGGCTTGTGTTAGACACAATGTCCTTAAGACAAATTCGTCCCCGCAACAGTGCCGACGGTTCCATGGACATTTGTCTCCCAGGATATAACGATCGCGTCGTACAGAAGCAGCACTTCAAATCTGTACGCCCTAGCGAACTAACGACTTCTTGTGCTCTCACACACGACTCAAAAAACACTCTAAAAAACTTTTGCAAAACTTCATTTTTAAATGTGAAGAAGAGGTGGGTTTATATAGAGTCTAAAGTGACTCTCTGTAAACCACTAGGTGTCCCTCCAAAGAGACACATGTCACATGGCCCTAAAAAGGCACTACCAAGAGACATAACACAAAATAATTAAAAAAAAAATTTCTCTCACAAAGAATTATTAAAATAATAAAATAATTCTAACAATCTCCCACATGAGTGAAAAAGACATACTAAAACGGACAGACATGAGAGCACAAAAAAGAAAAACTCTGCATATGTAAAGGTAGCTTGAAACCTTGAACCTCACCTAGTGATAACTTATCGGGTTTACTTGGCTAATCAGTGAACGTGATGTCTTGAACTGTAAGCTGTTGATGTAAACCAAGACAATAGATCTCACACATAGCTTATCTTAATAATTGTCAAGTTTTACGGTTGTGTTCATTTTGGCCCTAAACAAATCCCAGATTTATAAGTGCTTTAGAGAACTTCGCCTTATAAAATTCTCATAGAATCGGCCTCAATTCTACACTCACATAGGTGATGTCCTATTAAGAGTATCCTGCAATACCCCACTTGATTTTTCAAGTTATAGGAATCATTAAAAGCAATGCTTATCCTGAATAATCGCTATAGGCAGCACTATTACATCATAGGATATGGGTAGAAGAGATATTATTCTCGGTGTTACTGGTGAACCTCACTTAATTTATGTTGTCCCTTTGAACCTAGATCTTGGGATCTCCAGTCAACTAGGTTGGGTTTCCATTAAGATGATTCGTTAAATTTAGGCTTTAATCCCATTCCTCTCGATGTCACTAATTCTCTAGTCAAGTAAGAAAGAAATCGCGCGGTTTTAAAAGACTATTCACTAGAGATTAGTTCATGCAAAATTTAATCGGTATTACATTATTTGATAACAATATTCCACCTTACTGGAATATACCTTATAACTCATTTAGTTGCTTAACCTATCTGTAGCAAATTCGAGTTATAGTGGATCTATACTAATAGTCTTAAAATATATTTCCACAATATAATTTTTCTGTCATACCGAAATGCATATAACTTTTCCTTAAAACAAAGGAAACACATATCTCAAGAGATTATCGCTTGAAGATTATGTAACACTTGCTTACTTAGTATTAGGTCGGCCGCCCTAATAACTCTCAGTGTGTTACCAATTATTAAGTCGACTTATTTTCTGAGTTCATAATCTATTGACATTTCTTCTACGGATTCCGGTCCAAATATGATCGACTATATTTTCAAGTGATTCTTTATAATCTCATATTACTATATTTGCTCACTTAGACATTCACTTTGAGATTTTCATCTATTTATAATTCTCTATTCAAACACTTGATTTTTTTTTGTTCTACTCAATGAAACTTTAAATTTTTATTATTATTATTTTAAAGTCACAGAAAGACAAAATGGCGATATTATTTAACCCCCACATTTTGAGGATATTTATTAATGCCATCCACTTCCCCACAAAATTCATGACTATTAAAATATAGGTCATGAAATCCCAATTACATAAGACTATGTTTGTTACATCATCTGCATGATAACCACATAAAATGCTCCGCCAAGACCTAGGGGATGTATTTTTCTTGTCAAATCATATTGTATATATATATTTTGGTACTCATCCCCGTCATGCCTTACATGGTCTAAGACTTCAAGCAATTTTTAGTATGGTACCCATAAATTAATTAATATCCAATAGTGGCTTGTATAGGTACGTAGTAGCCACAAACTAATTAATTAACGTCTAACTGTGACTCGTATCGGTAATAGCCACACCTGAACTATTGCAAGTCCTGGAAAACCAAAGGATTAAGACCATGTGCACAAAGTCCAGTCACCAAGTACATTTTCAAATTGTTTATAAAATTCAAATCTCTCTCAGTAATTTGATCAAGTGAAACTTCAGCAGTCATCAACTGATCACACATCATAATTAATTCTTAATAAAAACAAGCAAAGCCTATTATGACTTATTTTCATCCACTAGACTATTGGTTCATCTTAAGATTAAGATTCCGTAAAATAAATAGGTCCCCATAATCGTGGCGACCTTTCATGGATAGATATATCCAGATTCCAGAGAGAATGAAGTATAGTCGTAGTCCCAATTTTACAATTTGAAATAGATAGTTTCCATACCAGAAGTTCAAACTGAAACTATTCAATTAGTCGGGTTTAGAGACTGTTCCAATGGGGACACAGATTAAACTCCATTTACTAATACCAAAAAGGTATCATCAGTGAGTTTAAATAAGATTTGTTTCTGCCATACAAGCAAATCGGTACTCCAAAAAATATCAGACATGCGACATTACTATTGGTAACCCAATGCATAAAAAGAGTGTAACATTGCGTCTATTCATATTTATCCATTTTACTTGTACATTTCACACTAATTTTGGTGAAACGGTGGTCTGCCTCTACAACCACCAAAACTGTCACGATCCAACGTTTCTCTCTTCCATACCCCCACAGGGCCAATGGGCCACACCAACATATTAATTAAAGTGTTTGACAGAGAGTACTTGATCTCTTAAGTTATTGAGATTTTGTTCAAAAGTGGTATCTCAGAGTTGTGCCCTTTGACAGGCGTTCAGGTATCGACCGGTATTAAGTAGATCATTCAACTTGATCTCATACATGATATCTCATTAGAAAAAAGTATTGGTCCAACTACTTAATTAATTCGCTAATGAAATAAGTAAAACCAACCATTTAAAGACCGTAATGAAACAGTACAAGACTTATTGCCATTGTAGGAAACCGTTTTTGGATTCTCGGAAAATCCCACTTAGTTGAACGGTGCCTACTTTGGAGCTTTTCAAAATAAAATCTAGAGTGCAAATAAAATTTCAGTTGTATGCATAAACATTCCATTATGTTACTCGTAATAAGGACTCCAAAGTGTCTGTAGAAAGGTCTGTTGTATTTTCATTATATAAAACCTTGTAGTATCTCCAATGTTTCAAACACACCTCTTGAGTTAAAAAAAATTACACTCAAGGCCCTTCCAAATGGCAACCGGAAACATCTAGTGAGTTCAAAATCCTATTAGAAGAATATTATTCACAGAGAACTTTAAAGACTTTGATCACGAGTGATCTGCCAAAATCGTGTTTCCAGATATGCAATCCTACTGTTTTCACAATTCCACTAACCAATGAAAGTCAATTTTAATGGCACACATGCATAATGCATAATTATGGTTGAAAACAGATCATCGTCGTAAAAATCTAATGCGTAACTTTTCATATACATACCTTGTTTCATATGTACCGATTGACTGAAACAGTAATTCAAGAACATGTAGCACTACTGGTACACCCTTTGTTTTAAATCTTTTCAGATTGTCTATCTTTGATCCCACTCAAAATAATATATTAGATCTCTTCTTGGTGTGCAAAAGCATTTCTTTCAAGATAAAACACTTTCTCCGAAACAACATGAACAAACTAAATATTAGGACCGAAAATATTAGCAAGATTAAGTAACTATGCCAAAGAACAGAATTTTTCACCAAATCGAACTACGAATTTGTCTTAAGATTGTTGGAGAATTATAGTTCGGTTTCTTGAAAAATCGGATTATCACAAAACTAAAATAAATAAAATAAGAAAACTTATCTGAAAGTGATCGAGGCTTGTGTTAGACACAATGTCCTTAAGACAAATTCGTCCCCGCAACGGTGCCGACGGTTCCATGGACATTTGTCTCCGAGGATATAACGATCGCGTCGTACAGAAGCAGCACTTCAAATCTGTACGCCCTAGCGAACTAACGACTACTTGTGCTCTCACACACGACTCACAAAACACTCTAAAAAACTTGTGCAAAACTTCATTTTTAAATGTGAAGAAGAGGTGGGTTTATATAGAGTCTAAAGTGACTCTCCGTAAACCACTAGGTGTCCCTCCAAAGAGACACATGTCACATGGCCCTAAAAAGGCACTACCAAGAGACATAACACAAAATAATTAAAAAAAATATTTTTCACTCACAAAGAATTATTAAAATAATAAAATAATTCCAACAACTTTTACTTAGTTGCGGCAACTAGCAAGACGGACTTGTTTAATTAGAGAGTGCTACATGAGTCTGTACCTTTGTATCTAAGAAGTTTGATATATTAGTGATATTTATGATCTATGAAATTTTCCTTATCAATGAGTCAGTTTGATTTGGTTCTTAAACAACTTCGAACTGCGAAGTTGGAATTGTCATCTATCAAATAGAGAAAAATCGATTTTAGTTTCGATGAATACACAGGAATTTTGGTCCCAGTTCACTGACATCATATGATCACAAACTAGCTCTGTGTCCTATCGATTCAATTCCGGAACCATCATATCCGAATACGACCGCGTAATATAATCTTCATAAGATATCAAATATAACTTTCATTAGGAAAAAAATTCAAGTTATATATACATCTTGCTTATAAAAAAACTTATGAGAAGGAACACAAACAAATAGATTATCAAATAATTTGCAAACGGAAAGCAGTTCAAAGTTCAAACTACAATTACATCATAGCTATGTACGAGCAGGTTTTCCTTTTGTCTGGTATGATGCTATCACTGTCTCTGGCATAGTATTTTGAGAGGTGGAGTCTTTTCATAACGCCGTCTCTTATTATAAAGACTATAAAAGAAGCTTCAAAATGATATCATCATCAGAGATAGAGCCAGTAGGGAAGGACAAATTGTTGATGAGATCAAGAATTGATCTTTTATTATAAAGGGGCAATGATATACCCAGCAGTAGTGCTGATAAGCACTAGCGTTTTATCACCATCGGATGAAGAGGCTTGGTAACATCCAACGGTCATCATACCATGTGCTGACATTTTGTTGTCTGCTAACATTTTGGTGTCAGAAAGTATCAGGAATCATTATAAACAAGCAACATGTACACCAGTTTGCCAATCGAAGGGGACACAGCAGCAGCAGCAGTAAAGATGAGCAACAGCAGCAGCAGATCCAGTAGTACATTTCATGCAGCCATGTTTCCTTGGTTGGTCATGGGTCACCTGACTCCATACCTCCACCTCTCCAACAAGCTATCCGAGAGAGGCCACAGAATCTCATTCCTTGCCCCCACCAAAACAATCTCCAAATTGGAGAATCTGAAGCTCCACCCACATTTCATCTCCTTTGTCCCACTCGTCGTAACCCACGTCGATGGCCTCCCACTTGGAGCCGAAACCATGTCTGACATTCCACCCTCCACTGCTTACCTCTTCCCCGTCGCATTCCATCGCTTGCAAAACCAAGTTGAATCTTTTCTTCACCATCTTTAGCTTGATTTTGTATTCTATAACTTCGCTGGTTGGATTCCCGCCCTCACACGTCCACTTAGCAACAAATCCGTCCATCATTTCATTGTTAGTGCAGCATCGATTGCGTACTTCTTATCCCCTTCGCGTACGATTGAAAATGATGATATCGAAACCAAATTGAAATTGATGAGTCCCCCACCTGGTTTTCCAACTTCAGCATTAAAGTTCCATCTCCACGAGGTTCTCGGTTCCCTGTTATTTTGGATATCCAAGAACGAAGATAGCGGTTTAACGTTCTTCGAACTCTTCATCACTTCCATGAAAGAGTGTGATCTAATCTCCTTGAGAACTTGCAGAGAAATCGAGGGTCCTTACAGTGACTACCTCGAGGTTCAGTACGGGAAGCCAGTGCTACTAACAGGTCCAGCTCTACCTGATCATAAAGTCACTCATCAATTGGAAGAACGGTGGGACAATTGGTTAGGAGGGCTCAAAGCAGGTTCAGTTTTGTACTGTGCATTCGGAAGTGAGTGGGTGTTAAGGAAGGATCAGTTCCAGGAGTTGGTTCTAGGTTTTGAGCTTACCGGGATGCCCTTTTGTGGCATTGAAACCACCAGCCAGTGCTACGACGGTGGAGAAGGAATTACCAGAGGGGTTCGAGGAGAGGGTCCGTGGGAGAGGAGTAGTTCATGGAGGTTGGGTGCAACAGCCACAGATATTGGCTCACCCGTCCGTTTGGTGTTTCGTGAGCCACTGTGGATTTGGGTCTCTGTGGGAGTCACTAATGAATGATTGCCAGATAGTGTTGATTCCGAATATACAAGAACAGGGTCTGAATGCAAGGATATTGAGTGGAGATTTGAAGGTGGCAGTGGAAGTTGAGAGGAGGGAAGAGGATGGGTGCTTCACCAAGGAGGGTGCGTGCAGTGCTGTGAAGGCGGTGATGGATGAAGGAAGCCAAATCGAAGCTGAATTGAAGACCAATCACTATAAGTTGAGGGAGTTATTGTCAAACCCAGCTCTTGAATCTTCTTATATGGATTATTTCATCAACAAATTACAGGACCTGATCATCTGCTAGAGTTCCTGGTACTTCATCAGAGAAAAGAAGTCAGTCAAATTATAAACTCGTTAACCTGCCCTGCTCCAGCTTGCCTTATTCCTCTGTGTCCTTGTCTCTGTGGCCCTTGTTGTTCAAGTGTGTCATAGTGCTTAATTTGTTTTACAATAGATGTCTTGATCTTGTACAAGTTCCACCACAGGTGTGGTGAAGTCTAATGAATATTGCAAAGCAGTGGATAAAAAAAAAGCTTTTTTTCTTTCATAAAGCAAAATAGTGTGTGTGTATATATATACTAGTCACCTGCAAGCGCGATGCACTTACACTAGGAAGCATGCGACCCCTACAAAAGAAGAAGCCAAGAGGCATGCTCTTGTTGTTACTTGTTTGCCTACAATATTATTAGTTTTCAGTTTAAAACATTGGTATTTTAGTCAATTTTAAAAAAAATCAGACAGCCGTTGACAATAAGGGTTCGTTCATAGATAGTACAAATATATAAGAAACTAGAGAAGAACATCTGCCTAGTCATTCAACAAAGAAGAAGTAAGAACAAAAAGGGTGGAATACCATTCTGTAGTACACAGGTTATCTAAAGCATTTTTAGCTATACAATCTGCAACCATATTATGGATGTTCTATTAACATATTCTGTTCAATTTGATTCATAACCAACTAATAGATTTTGTTAGAGAATCTCAGATTTGAAAAAACATTCTATGAATAAGACTGTGATCTAATCATTTAAAGCTTATGTATGATGAAATCATTTTTCAGTTTGGTCTAAAAGTTTCAGTTTTCTGTCTTCTTTGAGCTCCACAACCTTATGCTGCTCTTCTTTTTTATTTTTTTCAATTTTTTTTTACCTAGCAAATCTTGCACCAGTCAACTGAATTATAACATAAAACAACATTAAGATAGGCCACTCGCATTTGTGAATGCAAAAGAAATTCTAGCTTGGAAAAGTTCAATTCAGAACTGTTTTGAAAGAAATTCAATTCAAATTGAAAATCGTGGCTTACCCTTTTTGATTTAGGACTTGGGTATACGTAAGGTCATAAATTTGAGCATCAGAACTTCTTCTTCTCCTTCTTCTTCTACCTTCAGCAAACAAAAGAAATCAGAAATGTTAAACCCACCAGCATACTCCCAAATAAACGTAGTCTTAGGGCATAACAAATACAATTAGGAACCCAAAAGATTCGAAGATTAACCTGAAGCCTATGTAACTCGACATTCGTTTGACTTTGATTATTGATCTACACGCTTTCATAAGGACTTCAATTTGCTTCTCAGCTTCTCCAAATGCTTATGACGGAACCCACACAAGTAGTTTGTTAATAAAAAATTATTAAAAACTTACTTGGTAAGTTTATTAATCTCCAATTACATACAAATGTTGTGGGTCCCACTTTTCGAGGAGGATATGTTCTTCACCATATGGATCATCTCACCAAATATAAGACCATTCGTAAAGTTATAACCCTATAAAAAATTAATTTTAAATCAACCGTAAAGAGATCATCTTTATTAAAAAATAAAGGGATTTTGGCCAAAAACCCCTACTTGAAAAATATTTTAGAATTTAGCCCAACAACCGTTTTCTTTTAGTCTAAGGCCCCTGAAGGTTTCAGTGTGTGTAATTTATAGACTGAGGGTTTCAGTGAAACCCTCTCGGCTGCTTGGTATAGTATTCCTCTGCTAGTTAGGATACATATGACCCTGTTTGTCCATGCAAACTACCACTACCACAGTTGTGGTAATTTGCATTCTGCAAATTTTTCCTGTATACCAAGCAGGGACTAAATGAAAACGTTTGTTGGGCTAAATCCTAAAATACGTTTCAACTAGGAGTTTTTGGCTAATTTTCCCAAAAGACAAACCGTTGATTTTGACCAAAATTTGCTGGTGTGACTGATTTTTCGTGAAGATAATCATTTCCATGTAGGCCCTACATTTTTTGGACATCAATTGGAGATTTTTTTTTTCAGGCAAAAGGCATCATCAAAAGAAATGGGAGAAGTGTCCTTTGGATCACTTCAGACACTTCGGCAATACAAGTAGAAGTGGAGTAAAACCACTCAGTATTCCAGTTACTTAAATTCTAAGATCTCATAGTAAACTTAAACATCCTAAGATCTTATTAAAAATGAAAAATTTACATGTCTTCCACTATTAAGTCCCTTTTTTTCATTAAATTAACAGGAGTGCTATTGGAACCGGAATTTTTATCTGTCCATCTAAACAGATTGAGGTGGCCCCCTCAATCCACCATTCATTGTTAATATGCCACCTCAATCTGTTTAAATTGAGGGGCCCATCCCAAAAGTATTTTCCTTATATTAAACCCGTGCTTAGCCCTAACGATCAGGCCGGCAATTTAAACTAATTATCAAATAGTTTGCAAACAGACAACCAAGTCAAGGTTATTATTTGTTTGGTATGACCCTATCGTTGTCTGGCATAAAAACGTGTGACTTTTTTTTCTATTTTTTGGGAGGTGGAGTTTATAAACTATAAACAAGCTTTTATAATTAATATCAGCACTAGTGTTTATCACCGTTGGATAAATAAATCTACGTGGGAACATCCAACGCTCATCAAACCATGTGCTGACATACGGGTGTCGGCACGTGTGAGGAATATCAGGACTCGTTATAAAACAAGGGGTGCACCAAGTTTGCTGATAGAAAGGGGTGCAGCAATAGCAGCATCAGCAAAGATGAGCCGCAACAAATCCAGTAGAACATTTCATGCAGCCATGTTTTCCTGGTTGGCCATGGGCCACCTGACTCCATTCCTCCACCTCTCCAACAAGCTAGACGAGAGAGGTCACAAAATCTCTTTCTTTTACCCAACAAAAACAATCTCCAAATTGGAGTCCCTCAATCTCTACCCACATCTCATCTCCTTCATCCCACTCGGCGTTCCCCACGTCGATGGCCTTCCACTTGGAGCCGAAACCATGTCTGACGTTACACCCTCCACGACTCACCTCTTCCCCATCGCCTTCCATCGCTTGCAAAACCAAGTCGAATATCTTATTCACCATCTTAAGCCTGATTTAGTATCTATGAC
>MVGT01004232.1:234731-313607 GCA_002174775.1 Macleaya cordata | reverse complement strand
ACCCACTGAAGGAATTTGGTCAGGCTTGTGGAGTATCGATACCCATGTTTGGGGGTATCGATACCCACTTTCAGGGATGCCCAGTATCGATACCCATTAATGGGGGTATCGATACTTGCTGGGAATTTGATTCTGGAAAAGTTTCCAAGTTGCGATTTTTGCTATTTTGAGTCCTTTAGGACTTGGGTTTCTTCCTATTTCGTAGTGGAACTTTGTAAGCCTATAAATAGGGTTTATTAGGGTCTTCTAAGAATATAGAGAGTGAGGTGAGAGCAATAATTGTAAGGGCTTTCAACAAGGAGGGTTTGAGAGAATTCTTGTAAGGGTTGAAAGGCTTGGAACTTGGGTTGCTTGTGAGGTAAGTCCTTGTAACTGTTCTTCATTATTTTCATTATAGTGGAAAGAGTTTATCGTCGTCCGTGGATGTAGGCAACCTTGCCGAACCACGTAAATCTTGTGCGTTGTGGTGCTTGCTTTGTTTTCTGTTTTACGTTCTTGATTTGCTTGTTTGATTGTTTATCTCTAGTTTGTGGTTAATTTGATCCCTAAAATCCTAACAAATATTAACAACTCCAAAACAGTATGTATATTAGCTGAGGATGGGAAAAGGCTCAATTAGCAGGATACTTGGTTAGCCTCTAATAGGGATCTCTTTATCTCCCAACTAAACTTTGTAGACTCTATAGGGTCAGATTTTGATTCTCCTATTACTTATTAATAGATATCTTTCGCTTACAAAAAAAAGTGTGATGGGAATGGTGATGGTCAAATCTATTTAACAAAAAGGGTCTTGTTGGAGACTCAATTTCTAGGGTGCCTACACTCTGGAGGGTGCCTGTTCTCTGGCTTGCCAATAAGATTATGAGGGACGCATTTAAAACAACTCAAACTTTATTGGCTAGGTCACGTTGCGGGCTCCTCCACCAATACGATTTTGGCTGTTGCAGGCCTCAAATTTGTTGGCACCAACCGATCTTGGTAAAAAAATGTCTGTTATTTGGGGGATTTGTCATGGAATCCAATCTAATTTACTGTTGAGAAAATATACCCTCGTCGTAGGTGATCAATCTACTTAGAGTTTTCTCTCAATTGCGGAATGCAAGATCTTGGAAGTAAATGAATGAATAAATAAATAACACTCACGAAGCAAATAAAGAAAAAAATAAATAACTCACAAGACACGCAAGATTTATAGAGATTCGGAGCTAGTCATACGTCCTCTTTGAGCCTAACCAAGCCAATCCACTATAAATAAGGAAATACAAGTGTACAAGAGTTTACACTCTCACTTTCTCTCTTCTCTCATACAAGAGGTTACACTCAAGAGACTATCTCAAAAGAGATTACTTCTCTATCTATCTCTTCTCTCTCTCTCACAATAGCTTAAGACTTGATTGCTTAGCTTAAGTTACTAACAAAAGATATCCATATATATAGGCAGGAGAAGGAGGAAATAGTCAGAGAAAGTAGCCATTCGGTGGCTGCTTTCTTAGACAAAACATATTCAAGGTTGGTTGTCACGTACCACATATTGAAAAGAAAGACTAAAGGGAGAAAGATTCTAGCTGCTAGTTTATCTTTTCAACAAAGGTGTTTGTGTACAGCTCCACCTACTAACATTTACAATATTACCCTTATTTTAAACAAATATTCTTTTTAAAAAATGGATACAGTAAAAACAAATCCAAAGCAGTAGACAACATTGTCAATAGATGATGACACTAGTGAAATACAATTTTGATGGGGATGATGAAATTAAAAGTGAGTTTTTGGTTGTGACATGTCAGCAATTCATTTATTTCTATTTTACAATAGCATCCTTGATGAGCTTGAGAGATTCTTCTAAGTCATCACAAAGCTGATGAGGATCAGGAACTGCATTTTCATCAACTGCAAGAACTATGGTCATCTTGTTCACATAACTTTGGTAATTAATTGTAAAGGCCTGCCCAACAAAAAAAAATTCAGTTGTAATCAATTTCATGCATCTAATTGAACACAATAATGAAATTAATCCAAAACAAAAACACCCAAGTTTGTTCAAAGAACATAATGCTTGTTCAAAACTTAGTTGAAGGAACCGAAAAATAATGCGGCCAATGGGTCTGTTCCGATTTGGTTATAAACTGGAACCTGACAAATAGATCGATTCCAGTTTGGATCCCAAGTAAATGGGTAGTTGGATACTCATATACACCCCTAACTTGGATGCTAGGAAGCGCGAGCGGCATCTATGAATAAGGGTTCTGTGGGTCTAAGTTGTTGGCAAGGAGTGCAAACACATCCAAGAACAGTACCTAGGGTGGCTTGGCTACAATCAAGAAAACTCAATTTTTTGAACTTGCAATTTTTTAAGTGAAAAAGAACAAATGTATTCATGATTCTTATACCAGTTCTTGTAGAAATTTTCTTCATCAAAGATTTCTAGGCTAGGATAATTTATGTTCAGTCTTTGTCGAACCACAGAAATGTTTCATGACAATGCATTTAGTACAGAGGAAGAAAAGACCCGCAAATATTTGATTGCAAATATTCAAAAGTACCAAGTAGCTAGGCCATAAGATCAGTTTGAGGTGGACTGAAATCATTAATGTTTGTCATTCCTTTCAGTATCAATTGTACTTCAAATTTTTATTACCACCGTAAATTTTGATGCTTAGAAATTGATAGCAGATAACTCATATGAATTTATTTGAATTAGTGGGCCAACTCAAGCTGATATGTACACAACTTCTCAGTATCGATCTATTGAAGTCAAGAAGAAAATAGTTAGATCTTAAATGATTAAAACACTTACATGTGGATGCCCGTAAACAGTGGGAGCAAGGAAAGCCATGGGATGGCCATAGAAACCGATTTCTTCTAGTGGTCCAACGACATTCGAGAAGGACATTGTAGTGTGTGTGAGAATTTTGTGAGATACAACAGCTGCTGCCTGTATAATCATTGAGAAAAATAACCCTTTCAGCCATAAACTACTTATGCAACCAATGTTCTCAGTGTTTAGACGAGAAAGATGCATACCTTAATGCCAAACAACTTGAGTACTATTTCTGAAATAAAGTATGTGTAAAGGGCTTCATAAGAATTCTTCTTTCGATCAATGAGGGCTTTTGCTTCACGAACATAATCCAATGGATTGTCTCGTATAGAAATTGTGAAAGGGAAGAGAACATAGCCAAGCAAGTTGCCCCACTTGGCATCTGTCTTTTCGTCCATCATGTCAGCTAACGCCTGTTTGTAGAAGAGTTAGAAGACAAGCTTATAGAAACAAACTTTTGAAAATCAAAGGACTGATCTTTTGCACAACACATCTCTTAAGTGGTCATGCTGTAATTCGCGGCCAAAGCAACAAAATTGCCTGTTGTGCGTCCTCCTACTAGAGAGTCTAAACTTCAAATTCCAATTCCTACTAGTTATATCCTAAGGACTAGCAACAATTCAGACTCCACTATACGGGTTCTTTTCACCGATTAGATGCAAGATCTCCTAGCCATGTTGTCACAAACAACTTTTTATTTTATTTGCCTGATAGATACACAACCTTCCTGAATATCACAATCATTTGGATGGTCAGAAAGAGAACAGAGACAACCAGCAATTATGGGTAAAATTCAGTCCAGAATGCAGATAGTTATGGACTTAGAATCATGTATTTATAGATCATAAAGGAGAGGTTGGTTCCTATAGATAGCTACAAAGTTAACATAACAATAGTTAGTTAGAGAGAGAGACAGAGAGAGAAGGGCTACCTGAATCCCTCCGGAAGGTCTAATGTTAACGAGAAGAGTAGATCTGAGGCGAATATTTTTCGGAAGATTATTCTTCTTCTCTGTTGCTCCTTCATCTTTCTTACCCTCACCTGCAGAATGGAAGACACATCAGCACCACTGAAGGGTGTCACCAATTCACACATAGTGATGATTCAAGTTCACCAACTAGTAAATACTTGGTTTAGGGACCGGAGAAGCCGATATCAAACTTGGTATCTAGTGATGGCAAATTTAAGAGAACTCACCATATCTCCTGTTCATATAATGCGAGAGACCAGCAGTTGTGACTCCCAAAACAACATCATTGATTGTCTGCAGAATAATCATTTAACATTTCTAGTTAAACAGAATATAAACAAATTAATCATAGTAAATATGAAACTCATAGAGGGTAGGACCAATGGATGGTCTACCGTAATTATATCTGCACGCTTCGCTCTATGGGTTTCGAAGGGTCATTCATGTTACAACTTACATGTTTCAAGTTACCATGAAAAAAAACCCATGATATACAACAGTTCTGGTTTCTATCAACTACTGTTCTTGATTCAAATACGTCAACCCAAACTGGCATAATAAGTTAACTAGGTTTTGAATCATAGGTATCTAACTTGTAAGAAAAAAAATTGTTAAGTTTAAATAGAAAAACAAAAGGGATAGCAATCCGGTTCTGGATCTATACAATAGGTACCAATTCATACTGATATATCAGTATCGAGATAATCGATCGTTTCTAACTCCTGTTGGATACCAGGTAGTGAATTGACAATCCCGCTTCACTCCTCAAGTGAAAGTTGGATCCATCCTAGCTTTAATATAAATGTAAGATATAGTAAATTTGATAAATGAGTAAGGGTAAATGTAGTAAACATACCGTATTCATAGCATTCTTCACCAACTTGATATCATCCAAGCTAACAGTCCGGTGGACGAACCTTTTGGGGGCGAATTCAACCCCCGGCGCACCTTTAAGAGGCGTCTCTGTATCCTTCAAAAACATTGTAGTCGCAAAAAACATCACAATATCCACTAAAGTATTCCAAACCAACCAAAAGAATCCCCAAATCGCCGCGAATATCCCCCAAAACCTCCCTGAATTCTTCGAACCCGATCTTTTAGTCACCGGAATCGTTGGCAATGCTTCTGGATTAGCAGTTTGCCGAGTACAAGCGAGGAGGAGAGACATTAGAGAAGTACCATCACCAAGAGAATGGTGGATTCGGAAAACCCCCAATGCTTCTGCTTCGGCGGTTTTGACGTTGAGGAGATGGAGCTCCCAGAGAGGTTTTGACAAGTCAATTTTGGTTCTGCTGAGATTTGAAATGTAATCTTCCACAAACTGATCTGGTGAATCCATGTTTGGATCTAAATCTGGAACAATTACATGGTTTTCCAAATTCACCTTTGTTGGTACCCATTTCATTTCCCCGTCTTTGGTTCCGACTTCGACCTGGTTATTTTTTGAAAGTAGTAGTTAGTTAAATTGGCGGGAGAGAGGTATATTATGGAATGCCTGAAATACCCCTCAATTTTTAAAGAAACCACTTGGACCAAGTATAATTTTACACACCTATCTGATAGGAACGAATCGTTATGTCACAAGTTATAGCTTAGGGCGATATGTGTGAACATGAGTCATATCACAATCGAATATCTAAGGAACCGTACATGGGTGTTTGGCCCAGCGATTGTGCACCCCCTTCCATGACTTGGAAAGTCTTGGGATCAAAACTCTTAGACCTGTGGTTTACCATTAGTTTGTCCCATGTAATATTTAATAGTAGTATATAATATTTAGTAGTAAATAAGATAGTTCTTCTGTGGCGGTTATAATAGCCTTATGGTGGCGGTTACTATGGTAATATCTTTGCGCTTCTCACACGTCTTTCATAATGTATACTATCCATGCCTTCGTATAAATGTATCTTGATCATTAGTCTCATTCAAAAAAAAAATCTAGAAAACGACTATGGTAGTAAAAAAAATTTCACCACTATGAGTTGAGTGGTTTATTCTCTTTGAATTTTTTTTTTTTTTTTTTAATCAGAGTTTACCCTTGTGAATTGTGGACTTTAATTCAAAGACTACGTCCAATGATCTCAATTGAGGGATCCGACAATAATACAACTCATATGCACACAGATCGTCGTCTTAAGCTACCCGGCTCTACTTGAAAAAGCTAAAGGCTTAAAAAGTGGACCCAAATGACATGGGGTCGAGATGATATGAAGCTGCACATTTACTGCTTGTAATAATGTTGCTTCAGCACAATTACGACTTGACTTGTGCTGCTATTTAAGTGCCACGTCAGTTGGGACAATAATTTTTGGGCCCTCAACTTTTCCATTTATTACGCACAAGTGGGTGTCTAATTCCAACTGTCCTCAATTAAACCCAAACGTAATTAATTTACAGCTGAATGATGGGGGTTGTTGGCACCGAATTGGGTGTGCATATACAATGGTTGTATAAACACGTGAAAACTATTATTAATGTTGAATAATGCTAGAATGCCCGCACAAAGTGCGGTATTCTAGCACCGCACTCTAATCGTAAGTACTGGTGTTAACGGGATGGTTCTGGATTAGAACTTAAAGGTTCCAGATATGGTCCCGTTAATATGAAGCGATTCCGGATTCTATCGGTTCCGGTTCCGGAACCTCAATTGGTAGTTCCAGATCCGGTACCACTAGGATCCGCGGGTACCCGCGAGTATCCGATACCCGTTTTTAATTATTATTTTTTATTTTTTCACATAAAACTTATTTGTATTTTCGTATTTTATTCAATTATAAAATTTATTTTATTATGAAATTTGTCGTATAATAGTCATTGGTTTCTTTTTTTAATTAAAAGAAAGTTAAAAAAAATTACAAATTTATTGTATAATTGTAAATTGAACTATAAAATTATAAAATTTATATGGAACCGGATACCCGCGTGGATCCGAAATTAATCAGATCCACAAAATGAGGTCCTGGAACCGCAAAAACGGTTCCGATACCGGTTCGATTCCGGGTATTTTGGTATCCATTGACACCCCTAATCTTAAGTCCATTACCCCTCGTGATTTGAATCACATCCTCGAGTTTCGTAATTTCCAAACCTCAAGGCATGGACTACGTCCATCTCAGGGCAGTACTGCGGGCATTCTAGCATCACTCATGTTTGTATGTGCCATGAACAGTTGAGGATGTAATGCTACATCAAAGTTGTACCTGAAGTTGTACAGTAGTGTGAATTCACGGTGGATGTGTAATACTTGAAAAAAGGCACAATTCACAAAGACGGTAGAATTCGCAGTCAAAATTATGTAGCCCTAATATTATCTGTCCCTCCCGGTACCTTTGTTGACTTTCCACTGTGGGGCCCACACATAAATGATCTAATGACCGAGATTTAGTGAAAATATTCTCCTCACCCTATAGATCATTCTCACCAAAAATCAGTTCATTCTAAAACTTTTAACGTCATCAAAAGTTGTAAAATTAGTCATTAAAATTTTATTTTTATTTTAATTAATGAACGGTTGATTTTACAATCAACTTTTGATGGGGTTAGATGTTTTAGAATAGACTGATTTTTTGTGAGAATGATCTACAGGGTGAGGAAAATATTTTGACAAAATATCAGTCATTAAATCATTTTTATGTGGGCTCCACAGTAAAAAGTCAGCAAAGGACAAAGGATATTGGAGCCAGATGATTTAGACTCGTAGAATCCACATAGCTATTCATCGTCTATTAAGTTTGCTATACATATTGTTGTACAGTACGTTGTAAGATTAACATTTTCAGTTTTAATTCTACCCTATACAATATATACACCTGGCAAAATTGGCTCTAACTTGTTGGCCCGACCCTAACTCAGCCCGTATAACCCAGCCTGAAGTCAGCTCGATAGTTAAACGGGTCGGGTTAGGGTTGACATATTTCAACCCGTTGAAATTTATGGTTAGCCCGTCCAACCCGCTAACCCATCATTTTTATTAGAAATTTTACAAAAGGTTTTTATAATCCTTAATATTGTTTCTTTTATTATTTTTTATATTATTTTTTAAAATCTATTTTTTGACTTCCACCCTTAAACTTTAACATTTTTTAATTAAAAATTAAAAAAAAATTAAAATTTTGTACTTCCACTTTAAACTATTTGATATATATACGAATTAAAAATATTATTTTTAATATTATTAAGGTTACTAGAATTAGGGTTAGGGTTATTCAAGCTAGGATTAGGGTTGAACAAATTGGCTCGATTAATAAATGGGTTAGGACTAGGGTTGAGTCTTTTAACCCGCCAATCTACCAACCCAAATCCTAATGACCCTAACCCGGCCCATTTGGCAGGTCTAACAATATATGTACATGAAGATCAATCTCTTCAACATTTACGTTACACTGACGTAGGACCCAAGATTCAGCATGCCTGACACGTGGAATCATGCCTAAACTAAACATTAAACTCGGGACTTGTAACTCAATAGGATTCCACAGGTGATTCATCCTCACAAAATAGCAATCTATTCTAATACTTCTAACCCGATCAAAAGTTGTACTATATTCCTTATCGTTTATTTTTTTACCGTTAAATTTCAATCAACTTCTAGCCAACTTTTGATATCGAGTTAAAAATTCTAGAGTAGGTTGATTTTCTTTTAAGGATGATCTACGTGGTGAAGAGAACATCATCACCAAAAATCAGTCTTTGGAGTGGGTCTTAAGCCCTTGTATAGGGATGTCAACGGTAACTATCAGAATAGTAATGCACTATCTAATCCGTATCCGAAAAAAATATTCGATATCTAAATTCGATCCGATCGATGTCTGAACCGATATTGTATTTCACAATTCGAATTCGTATCCGAAAAATTATCCAATATCCGATTCGATCCGATAAGTCAATCCAATTCAGATATTATCTAAAATTTGATAATATGGAACTTAATTTTTACTATATTTGGATATTTTTTTTATTTTATTTATACTAATACCTATTATATAATACATTATATATAATTATATATATTATTTACAATTTTTTTGTATCATATATAATTTTTTATATATATGTGATTTTTTATCTAATCAGATATTAAATTCCTTAATATCCGAATCCGTATCCGAAAATCTTTATTATCCGAAAAAAATATTTGATATCCGAATATTTTTGCGTCTTGTGTGAGGATATGATAGCACGGTCCTTACGACTAAGGAAAAAATTTTTACTTCCACCCTACTATTTTGCTTTATACACCACCCACCTAATTATTTTTGCGTCTTGTGTGAGGATATGATCTAAAAACTGATTTTAAAAAATTATTTTGTTATTCGAGGATGGTCACCTAATTATCTTAAGAAATTACATTGTTTTAAAAAATTTACCACTCCTTTTATCTTTAATTTTAAACTAATTCTTGACCTAATTAGATCTAGTTTTTTGTGAGAATAATTTAAATGGTTAAAAAATCATCCTCATAAAAATGTAAGTATTTGGACCATCGTCCTCATAAAAATGTAAAAATATGTAGGGTGTGTAGTGAAAAATGGTGGGGTGGAAATAAAATTAAATAAATAAATAAATAAACAAAGAAGGACCTAAAATACAACTTTTTGGATTTAATTCTCCACAGAATATGTATGACTTATGAAGAAGAAAGAAAACATACGGATACACAAAAATTGAAATAAAAAATAAAAATTAAAAGAATATAGAATAAAATAGTATTAAATAAAATAAACTAAAACAAGTAATAAATTCTTGGTATTTAATTAATTATTTATTTTTATAAAAAAATTAAAAAAATGAAAAGGTCTGTTAAATAATTAAAACGTTGTATTAAAAGGACTTACCTGTAAACTACAGAAACGAGGGTGCTTAAGCAAAGTATTAACCAACCCAGCTTTAACGACGTCAGAGTTGATTTTGGTTTTCGAACCCATAATCGCAATAATATAACAGTTGAAGTGAGGCTCATGAAACAAACGAGCTGATGGACTTAACGGTTCTTCTTCTTCTTCCGTTAACCCACCGTTAACTACCTTCTGCTGCTTCATCTCTGTAGTAGTAATATTACTGCATGATCTCTCTGTTACAATGGCTTTCAAAGTTTTCCTTGATCTTAATCCTTCAGCAACATCCATACTGTGGTGTAGTTCTAGAGCGAGAAAACAACAAAAAAAAAAGTGTAGGAGTAGTAGTTTTAGAGAGAGAAACAAGTCAACAACAAGTGTTGTAGTTTTAGAGAGAGAAACAGCAAGTGTTGTAGTTTTAGAGAGAAAAACAAAAAAAATTTAGTTTTAGAGAGAGAAACACGTGAATATGGTTAGAGAGAGAAACAAAATTCAGCAGAATTTGAATTGGATTTTTTGTGTTTTCTCTCTGGAGTTGGATTAGGAAGCACTTGGTTTTATAGAGTTAGGATTACAAAAATGACCCTGGAGTTTGGAGTAATAACCAGACAAATTACCACTCAACGCTTTTTGCATCACATGTGAGCCTCATTAGGCGCCTACTAGGTGATTACATAGTAGTTAATCTGCCACGTACCACGTCTCAAGTTTTACTGGCCCACCAAATGAATCCATGTTTGACACTTGGCATGTTTTGGTTAGTGGACGAACAAAATTTGATCCAGCAGGAGAGTAACAAATTTTTTCCAACTCTATCCAGTATCCAGCGGTAATTTTGTCTAGTAGTGAGACTACAGTTTGACAAACCGACATTCTAGCTTTGGAAGTAAAGATTTTGTTGACTAACGTACACAAACAGACGTTGAAAATGTGTGAATCCTCACCAATTAGATGATGAGTTTTCTTGACCCACGTCAACAAAGAAAATCCTCACTTGCAACGCGCTAAAGCATCAAAACCATAAAACTTGCAGGGCTAGTGGTACCTTTAAGCATCAAAACCTTCACTTCATCCACTAGTTTGGGGTGGGCTTAAGGAGTTAAGGGTATTCACAAAAAACTTCTGTGATGGGACAAATCGTAGAAATGTCCTGCGAGATCTCTCAAAAATGTTCTGCGATTTCCCCTAAAAAACTATTATTATTTTTTTCTAAAATTTTTAACTAATAAAAAAATATTAAAACCTTTATTTGTCTTATTAAATAATAATAAAAATATTAAAAAGTTAAAAAGAAAAATATGTCGCACAAAACTTCTTTGACACTTAAAAAAAAAAAGTCTCAATTAGCCTTGCCATACTCTGAGCTTCAAACCCACTTGATTCTTGGTGGTTTGATGCTTCCCATTAGCCTTGCCCTTAGGATAAAATATATTCATAACGTATTAACGTGAGTCTGCTTGACCCACGTTATATTTAACGGAAAATGGTTCTTGTTTTTTTTTTTTTGATTTTTGTTGAGCTGATGAAAATGAAGTGAATAAAGTTTGAATGAGGTGGCATGAAAGTTAATGGAACTTGGAAGAATTAAATATGGGTAGGTCGGACCGTTATTAGATGTTTCTGGCTGCGCTTGTTACAATTTCGGGTGGTCATTAGAGAAACACCAAAAGTTTGAACATAAATGTTTCCCATTAGCCTTGCCCTTAGGATAAAATATATTCATAACGTATTAACGTGAGTCTACTTGACCCACGTTATATTTAACGGAAAATGGTTGTTTTTTTTTTTATTTTTGTTGAGCTGATGAAAATGAAGTGAATAAAATTTGAATGAGGTGGCATGAAAGTTAATGGAAGAATTAAATATGGGTAGGTCGGACCGTTATTAGATGTTTCTGGCTGCGCTTGTTACAATTTCGGGTGGTCATTAGNACATGAGTCATATGACTTGGTACATAACTTTTGGGGAATTTATGATTTGTTAGGGCTGTTTATTTCTGATGTAAACCGATGAAACCGACACGATCCAGCCTAATTGCGTTGGATCGAAATCGAACTGAATCAAGGTCGAGTTAGGATCGATTGTTCTATTCTTACATTTGTCTACAGCTAATTTCTGGGACTTACATAGAGATGACTCAAAGTTTTACTCATGAAGATGATTTTACTAGCATGTTTGGATTGTAGGAATGGAATCATATTTCTAGAATGTGGTTCCAAGCATGTATTTGGTTTGCGGAATCGAGCTAGAATCACATTTTCGGGAATGTAAGATTCCTCATTTAGGGGAATAACAATCCTATGGGGGTGGTGGGATTGCCATTCTCATTCCCCCGGAATCAATCGTACTAATTTTTTAAGACAATTTTACCCTTATGTATTTTCACTATTTATAAATACAACCCCAAATCATTTTATACACTTGAATCTTTTGTCTTCTTTTTTTATTTTTTTTCTAATTGTGACTTATCTATATCCAAAATTGTTGTAAAATTTCTAAAATAGCTTTGGGTTGGGTTTGTTAACTTTAACTCTTCTTTAGTTTAGTCCCACCGCACCTGCGCACGTGCATATGCGATTGGGCATTTAGGGCGCATGGGACGTTTTAGTGGCGCACTTTGCACTTCCCACTCAACTGGTATCGATACTAGGGCCATCTTAAATCATCCTTTTGAGTCAGTATCGATACCCAACACTCGCACCAGTTCAGGAAAAGTCATGTTTTTTTCCTTCGAAATGGTGCTTCCAAGGCTATAAATAAATGGTTTCTTAGTCATTCTGGATACACATTCGAACTCACATATTTCTATGGTTAGATTCCATTGTATCCTGAGAACATATTTCAGATTACCCTGGTGCAATTATAGAGGTGAAATGTTGTTTGAAAGATAACAATTACATGCCTTAGAGTTCTATAAACTGTTCTTGTTTTTCTTACTGTTCCATTTTATTTCCAACAAAATTTGTTGCTTGGTGGGAAAGAGAAAGATGAGTAGAAGAATAGTATAAATTTTCATCGAACTCCATAATTTTTTGGGTAAATAAGTCAACTGAGTATGAGTTATAAAAAATATGACTTGATTTTTTGTTTCCATGCTTATTTTTAGTGGTATACATTTGAAAGGGTATAAGAGAAAAATTGATTAAAAAGTAACAATAAAATATATTATTTAGAAAATAAAAAAAGGTAATCCCTTTTTTATATTCGTAGTAATAAAATCATTCACAAAAAAGAAAAAGGAAAAATAGCGCCATCATCTTTACATGGGATCTATAAGTAAAGGTTAAACAAAATGTAAGAACAAATAGGATGTGAGAGAAAATACTACTTTTGGTAAATAATAAGGGTAATACTAGTGTAATACTAAGTTACTTTCCAAAGACCCATTTATGTTTTCAAATACTTATGTTCATGATCTCCCTGCTAGGTCCAAATCTCTAAAAGAATGACAAGTTTCAGGCTAATAGAGGAGCCTGTGACCTCAAGGTTTAGGACTGATATTGAGGAGCCCTTGACCTCCAACAAACACAACAGTGTTTACTGTTTCAATAATTTTCTTCTTGCATTTTCATTCATGCTAAACACTTTAAATAGAGTTCCCACAATTTGGTAAAAAATAGGCAACACTCTAACTAACCTTAAACTCCATACAAAAACGTGGAAGACTTATTCTACTAATAACCCATATCCCTAAATACAAGTAATTATTGCATACATTTAACTTAAAAATAAATTAAAATTAAATCTAAAAGAACCGTATCCCCTAAAATGAGTTATAAAATCTTTAAAAGTTGTTGAAACTAAAAACTAGAAAAGTGTGCATTAATTTGGTAAACTAAATGAAAAAGATGTTGAAATCTGAAAATGAGTGATAAGTAATCCCTTAATGACATGTCGAAATTGACCTTAGCTTTCACTGTCTTAATTAAAAGGACTATATATAGTAGACCTGGCAACGGGTTAGGGTTAGGACCGACCCTAGTCGGGTTGGCGGGTTAACGGGTCAAGATTGCTCAACCCTAATCCTGACTCGTTTAATAAACTGGTCAGTTTTCTAAACCCTAATCCTAGACGGGTTGACCCTAACGGGTTGGCGGGTTAACCCTAACTAAAATCTAAAAATTTAAAGACTATTCATTACTCATTAATTATTATTTTAAACTTAAAACTCATTAATTAAATTAAAAAATTTTAAATTTATTAGATCAAAGATTAAATTTCTAACTAAAATTTAAAATTTACTTATAAAAAACTTAAACTAAAGTGTTATTTTTAAAAAAAAATATATATTGTTCACGGATTGGCGGGTCACCTGCGGGTTGAGCGGGTTGACCTTACTTACCCGCGGGTCTCAAAATGTCACCCCTAACCCTATCCGTTTAGGTGGTGGGTTGAGTTTGGCAAGTCGAGTTGGCGGGTAGGGTCACCTGTTGCTAGGTCTAATATATCGAGGGAGTTAGTGTACATCGAAAAATTTACATAAAAAAGTGTACACTGCCTTGTGAGGCCCACATAGAAATGATCTAGGGGTTAATTTTTTAGGAAAATGTAATCTACATCATGTACTTCATCCTCACAAAAAGTTATATCATTCTAAAACTTCTAATCCTTTCAAACATTATACCGTTATATTTTTATAATTTTTAAATGTAAGATGAATGGGTTGGAATTATTTGAATGATATGATTTTTAGTGAGGATGATCTACATGGTGATTCTGGCGTATTCACAAAAAATCAGCCTATGAATTTTTCCCATGTAAATTTATTATAAACTTTTGGATGTATGAAAATCCTAACTCATATATATATATATATAACAACCTCCAAAAAGAACATTTAATAATTCCCATTTAAATTCTTCAGCATAAGTCAAAACACCCTTATTAAAGATAAATTAGATAATTTACATTTTACAATAATATATATTTTAATAACGACTTAAGTTGGAGGCATGAATGGTACCACGTGGCACTCTGAGGAGAGAAATACTTTATGCACCCAAAATTTGGACACACCAATCTAGAGCCCTGATTTAATATTTAAAATGTAAGAACCAAATTTATAGTACATAAATCTATGATTGTTCTGTTGGGGGTGTAGCTCATACGGCAGAGCGCTCGCTTCGCATGCGAGAGGCACGGGGTTCGATTCCCCGCACCTCCATCAATATTAGTCTGCATTCTTATTTTTCCTATTTTTTTTCTTTGTTTTTTCAAAAAAAAATCTAATGTTTTTTTTTTTTTTTTTAAAAAA
The DNA here is from genome assembly GCA_002174775.1 of Macleaya cordata. Classification (NCBI taxonomy): domain Eukaryota; kingdom Viridiplantae; phylum Streptophyta; class Magnoliopsida; order Ranunculales; family Papaveraceae; genus Macleaya; species Macleaya cordata. Next base: position 298,728 of record MVGT01004232.1, on the reverse strand, counting down.
TCTAGTGTTTATAAATTCTCCGTACCTTTAGAAATATTTTGCACTCTATTTACACACCCTGTAGTGCCCACATCTATGAGCACAAAAAATCTCTATGATCAAGCTTGGGGAAGTGAAGGATATAGGTTTTAGGGTCTCCCACGCTAGCTGGTCGCCATGGCCCTCCTTGTTAATTCGGTTGGTTGGTAGTCTTCATGATGAAGATAGAGTGAAAGTGCCCTCCTTAATGGAATCCCCAAATATATGAGGGTGACTTGTGGTAGGACAGTTATTGCTGATAAGCTGGCATCGAGGTAGCTTTTAATTAATAAATCAAAAGGTTAANAAAAAGCTAATTTTGATCGGATTAAAATTTATAAAATAGTAGATTTTCCCTGAAGATGATGTCACACAAAATTAAGTCTTACATCATTTTATGTGGGTCCTACTATTAGAGGAATGATAGCGCGATCCTATGTTTAAATGGACGAATGTGAGATCAACAGTTAGATGGAGATCAAGATCAAGAGAAGTTATTAGGAGAAGATTCCAAGATCTAGAAGATACTAATATATATTTATGAAATATTTTATGATTATGTAGTTTACTAATGTTTATCTAATTTTCTTATTTGTAGGTTTCTTCACTCTATAAATAAGAGTGCAATATGTAAACCGTGTTCACTCGTGATCAAAATAATATTCAGCCTTAGTGGCTTTTGTGTCGTTAAACTTCTCGTCTAAATTTATCATTATTCTTATTTATTTTATATTTCAGATTTATCCCAATCTGAAATTTAACATGGTATCAGAGTGGGTGATCCGCTTCTATTTCGCTTCCATTTTTTTTTTGTTTCATCGTTGTAATTATGCAATAATCAATTTTATTCTTTGGTTTAACTATGATGTTCTCTTTCATGTTCGATCAATTGAATTACTTCATAGCCCATCAACTTTTGATGGCCCCCTTCATATTTTATAGATCTGTTTAGAAAACATGAAACAAAGTTCAATCTGTCCCCAACAAAACCAGCATCTAGTAACAATTTCAAGTTACACTTCAATTGCTGTCTCACGGATTCGTTATCATCATTTCGATTCTATCAAAGAACTACCTTTTCTCTGCCTAGTTCTTGCTCTGATAGAAAAAATCATACGATTTGCCTATGCCCTAATCAAATTCCATAGGTTTTTGTTCAACTCTCTCTATTTTTTGTTGGTGCTTGTTGACAAGATTTCGGGCAATCTGATTTTATAATGTTTTAGGTTTCTATCCAACTCTACAGATTTGGGGCTAATATTTGTGTTTTGGATGAAATATTACATTCAAGGAATCAAATCTATTGACGTCCAGATCCATTCCGATCTGTTATTATGATATTAATTATTTTTACATTCAAGGAATCAAATCTATTNATCAACTTTTGATGGCCCCCTTCATATTTTATAGATCTGTTTAGAAAACATGAAACAAAGTTCAATCTGTCCCCAACAAAACCAGCATCTAGTAACAATTTCAAGTTACACTTCAATTGCTGTCTCACGGATTCGTTATCATCATTTCGATTCTATCAAAGAACTACCTTTTCTCTGCCTAGTTCTTGCTCTGATAGAAAAAATCATACGATTTGCCTATGCCCTAATCAAATTCCATAGGTTTTTGTTCAACTCTCTCTATTTTTTGTTGGTGCTTGTTGACAAGATTTCGGGCAATCTGATTTTATAATGTTTTAGGTTTCTATCCAACTCTACAGATTTGGGGCTAATATTTGTGTTTTGGATGAAATATTACATTCAAGGAATCAAATCTATTGACGTCCAGATCCATTCCGATCTGTTATTATGATATTAATTATTTTTACATTCAAGGAATCAAATCTATTGACGTCCAGATCCATTCTGATCTGTTATTTTATGATATGTTATTATTAGATCCATTCCGCTATTTTCATCAGCATTATTGTTTTTTTTTTTCCAATCTGATCTCCATGGCGTTCCGAGTCATGTGTTCAATCGCTCACTTATTGATTTCTCGTGTTTCCGTTCTGAGGAGTTCAATCAGCGGTGTAGTTTGTTTTTTTTTCTTGATTGCTTGGTGTCATCACAAATTTCCAAGCCATGTCATATACTCCCAATTTCATATGCTATTCTTGATTGTCTTTCTTCTTTACAATTTTGTTGTGTACCAGAGTACACCTTTTTGTTACAATCTTTTAAAGAAGAGTTTTGTTTTAACAAAAAAAAAATGTGAAAGAGGTCTATTGGTACCTCTCATCTGTTATGCACCATATGGTGCACCTAAAAACGCGAGTGATAAGCTTCCATTGTTTCAGTTCAAATTTGTTTGTTGTCGTTCACCAAGATGTGTTAGTTTCTATTTTTGTTTTTCACAGATCTAAGATCTGTTTGTTTCATGTTCTTGGTATTTGATTCGTCTTATATCGAATAATTTAGGTTGCGGTCTACTCGGTCTTGAAATGCACCAAAATCAATTCTTTCCATCTTCTTATTTTTTTAAGAAGAGAGATCGACCATTACGTTGGGTTCCATATTATCCTCTAAATTAGTTAGATTGATTGTTGATCCCCACCACAAATATTTCAACAAAAAAAAATGAAGAAAAAAATGAAAAAGGAGGTCTCTGTTATTGCCTTCGAAAAAAAACGCATCGTTCGTCATCATAATTCTTCAACAATGGACTTCAAGTTGGACACTTCACTACTTTTTGTGCTCCAACTTGAGGGGGAGTATAGCGCGATCCTACGGTTAAATGGACGAATGTGAGACAGTTAGATGGAGATCAAGATCAAAAGAAGATTCTGAAGATTAGGAGAAGATTCCAAGATCTAGAAGATACTAGTATATATTAATGAAATAATTTATGATTATCTAGTTTCCTTATTTGTAGGTCTCTTCACTCTATAAATAAGAGTGCAATGTGTAAACCGATGTATCCCAGAATAGTGTTCACTGGTGATCAATAATATTCAGCCCTAGTGGCTTTTGTGTCGTGGATGTAGGTCGATGAACAGACCGAAAAATTATGTCCACCACTCATGCTAAATATCTCAAAAAAGAAAATTAGATAAGAGATAATGGCCAAAACATCCAATATATAACTTTTTTAATCCATTTAGTACACAAGATTTTTAATAAGACTGAAATACCTTTTTTAAAGCTTTTTGAATCTGTTTAGTCCTTTTTAAACTTTTCTAAATCTGTTTAGTCCATTCCTTCATTTTTAATGTTCCTGTTTTACCCTTATTATATTTCTTAATCACTTTTTTGTCTTTTTCAAACTTGTACAGCTGTATGAGAGAGAAATGTAGTTATCTTTTTCGTTTTAAGCTTTAAAATATTATATCTCTTCAACTAAAATTCGGATTTTGACAAAATTCATATATTTTGAAAGCACTTTTTGAGATCTTGAAACTAGACTAGTCAAGAATAATTTTTAGAAAAAAAAAAATTCACGAAATTTATTCATGCTAAATCATTATGTGNCTGTAAAGCATATATTGAAGTATCTTCGGAGAACCAAGGATTATATGCTTATATACAGCGGGGGAGTTCTTGTTCCAGTTGGTTACGCAGATTCTGATTTTCAGGCTGATGTCGATGAAAGAAAATCGACTTCAGGATATGTGTTCACTTTAGGAGGAGGAGCCATTGTGTGAGGAGTATTAAACAGAAATGCGTCGCAGACTCTACAATAGAAGCTGAATATGTAGCGGCTTGTGAAGCAGCTAAGGAAGCAGCGTGGCTAAAGAAATTCTTGGTGGACCTTACAGTTGTCCCAACAGCTACTTCACCTATTGTTCTTTACTGTGACAATAGTGGAGCAGTAGCCAACTGTAAAGAACCAAGAAAGCATAAAGCGAATAAGCACATTGAAAGGAAGTACAATGTCGTCAGAGACATCACTCGGAGAGGTGACATTGTTGTTGCTAAGATTGCATCTGCAGATAACTTAGCGGATCCCTTTACCAAAGCCTTGACACAGAAGGTTTTTGATTCACATGTGGATGTGATGGGGTTAAGGATTGCTTTCAATTGTTTATAGTGCAAGTGGGAGATTGTTGGGTTTATGCCCTAAAACAATTAAAACGACATTTTATGTGTTAATAAATAGTTTATTAATTTTGCATGCATGATAATAATAATGAGTTTACGTAGATGAACTAGTTGCATGCAAGTGTTGCATGTGGGAGATAAAGTTCATTAATACTTCGTTCGTAGTTTATTAGATCACGGTTCTGTTGACGATAAACTATAATGCATTGGTTAATCGTGTGATATATCTCCGTCACCGGAGTGTTGACTCCTAAGTCCAATGCATTGATGTAACAAGTTTACATCGAACTGGTCAGCATGGAATTATGTTATTTCATGTCACTAAATAACTGAAATTCCATGGAGACCATTGTTGCATTAAACCTTAATTCTGAGAATTAATATATACCTTGCGTGTATATTATGTCCATTTTGTTTTGTCAATCAGTGAGGTCAGAAACGTAAACGTGATCCAATATTCTGGACAAGATGGATGGACATAATTGCAGAGTGAGAATATTTTAGTTCAATATGAAATCCACATTCAGTTTGATATTCCCTTGTTCATCTGTGAGAATTATTATTCTAGACTGGCCAGTGATCTCTTCTGAGATTATTAGAATAATAATTAGTCTGCACAGAATGAGGCACAAGGATTAAGAAATAATAATTCTTAAGGATGTGACTGGTAGTAAAATACTAACCTAAGGATTATTATGAATATCGGTTTACAGTGGAGGGTTTGAATGCAGGTACAATGGAGGAAGGGTTTATTTATAAATACTACAACTATCAGAGTATTCAGTCACAAAAGTGTGGTGGACTAATTTGTGATTATTTTATTTAGTATTTAATTATGTGAGACATAAGGACTAAATATTAAATAAAATTTTAGCTGAAAGTTGTGGGACCCCAAGACCTAATTAGACTAGGATTCTAGAAAGAGTAGGAGACCTCCCTATATATACTAATAGGGAGGGGCGATACACACAAGGAACACCCCTATTGTGTGCTGCCACTTTCTCTCTCCTCTCCTTCTCTCTCTTCTCCTAGTTCTAATTAATAACTGGTGGAGAAAACCCTAGCGCCTCATTCTAGTTCTAGGTTTTCTAATCTTCAGGTTGCAAGAAGAAGAAGAAAGCTTGGTGATCTACAGTAAGAGGATTGGAGCAACTAATTGAAGCCTTCTAATTCAAGTTTGTTGGATTAAGCGTTGAAGGTAAACAACTAATCTATTTTAAAGATCCCTATTAACAGTTGATAGATCTTACATGAATCAGAGATTAATTTTTTAAACCCTATTATGTTTTCCGCTGCGTAAATATAATCTCTAGTTTGTGGGAAGCAAACCAACACGATCAATTGAAGCAAAAGAAACAAGTGAAGATCGAAATCAGCAAAGCTTATTAATGTAGAGAGAGAAATAGAGATTCTTATTCGGTTAAATTTTGATTTCCATAACTAATTAGATAAAGGGCAGATCTGTCTAAATTTTATTTTTGGACTAAATAGACTCATATAAAATTTTGTAGACTAAACAGATTAAATTAAAGTCATAATGGATGTATTGAACGATCTCCCATTAGATAAACATTTCATATTTTTGGGACCACCTCTCTTTTATTGAATTATTGAGAAATTAAACTCATAGTTCGTAAAAATATGAATTACATCTTACATGTATTTTAATCATCCTATTTGCGTATGATCACACGTGCAAAATGCTCCATATATATATATATATATATATATTATATGATGACGCTAGATCATCGATCGATAAAACTATATATGTATATGATGGTGACGATTATGAAAATAAGTGATTGTGATCGTGACACGTCAACATTTTGCCACAACAGCATCCTTGATGAGCTTGAGAGATTCTTCCAAGTCATCACAAAGCTGATGTGGATCAGGAACTGCATCTTGGTCAACTGCTAGAACTATGATCATCTTGTTCACATAACTTTGGTAATTAATGATAAAGGCCTGCAAACAAAAATAGATTATTTGGCTAATTGATTGGACATAAAATTAAAAATATCAAAGTCGGACTTAAAATAAGTGACATAAAGAGGCTCGACATATTAAGGTGGCGTATTTTTATTTACCACATTCAACGCCTGATAAGACATTACACCAAAGACCACTTTTTTCGACACTTTAATATGCGAAAATCCAATGACCTAATTCATTGCAATAAAAAATTAACGAAGAATGAACCAGATCTAATTTGTCAATTTTTATTCGACCAACTAAACTATCGAATCTGAAACCAACATTTTAACAGTAGGAAATCGAAGCGGTCATGTCAATATGGAGTGTTGTTATTTCCACTTTTACTTTTGATTGGTTGTAGCCTAGGTATTTTATTTTTTAATTTTTCATAAATCCACCCAAAATTTATTAGGTGATAGACCTTCCCCCTTTCTTAATAATTAAAACCCATTTAGCAAAACCCTTCTATATAAATTAACACCACTTAACGGTAATTTTGCTGATTCTTATTCTCTCTATTTTTCGTTACCTTTTCTCTTTCAATTCCTTCTCTCACCTTTTCTTTTTCTTTCTCTATTTTTTTTTCTCTCAAATCGCCATTAATGGACCTTCAACGGTTATGGAGAGTAGTCGGAAGAGACAATGGGAATAGTTTCAATCGGTGGTAGAAGTGGTGGTGGTCGGTAATGGTAGTGGAAGGGTGGTGGGGGTCGATAGTGGAAGCGTTTTTTAACAAGAGAAAGAGGAAAGTTACCACCTAACAAGTTTTGGATGAATTTATAAAAAACTAAAAAAAAACTACCTAGGCTACGACCAGTCCTAAATAAAACCGTCTAACAATAGTCATGTATTTGAACTACATAAGAAATAAAAGTTTTGTATTATTAGATACTTACATGTGGAAGCCCATAAGTGGAGGGAGCAAGGTAAGCAATGGGATGGCCATAGAAACTGATTTCTTCTTGTGGTCCAATAAGATTTGAGAAGGACATTGTTGTGTGTGTGATAATATTGTGAGTTAAAGCAGCTGCTGCCTGTAATATCATCAATGAAAAATTATCAGTTCAAAACCCTAAACTACTTGTACTGCAACTAGCTAGCAGCTAGCCAGTTTAGGTTTCAATATGTATATAGAAGTGAAATTAAGATGCATATATACATACCTTAATGCCAAAGAACTTGAGTATTGGTTCCGAAATCAAGAATGTGTAAAGAGCTTCATAAGAATTCTTCTTTCGATCAATGGTGGCTTTCGCTTCGCGAACATAATCCAATGGATTGTTGCGTAGGGCAATGGTGAACGGGAGTAGAACATAGCCAAGCAAGTTACCCCAGTTGGCATCTATTTTGTGTTTCTCCATCATTTTAGCCGACGCCTGTTTGTTCGTTATGTAATCGACCACAAAAAATGGTTAACAACGTTTTTAATTAGCAAGGTTCCTGTATTTGACTATGAACACAAGATGGTTCAATAGGCTTTAGGCAAGGTGCCTTGTCATACTAAAACCGTGGCTAAATATCACGTGACAAAATGTATCATTCATCGAAACACCTGTAATTAATCGTTGCTTACACTGATGCCATGAAAACTCAATCTCAGCATGGCTAGAAGAAGAATTGGCATAGTTTTTTTTTTTTCCAAAATTCAGTGTGAGTTAAGTAGCCACGCTTATTGCACAATAGCGGCTAATATATTATTTACCACGGTAAATGTTCTATTTTGCGGTAAATGAGAAAAAGATAAATTAATGAATGAGTACCCATGGCGCGTTCTCTTATCATCGTACGTGCCCAACAAGAAGTAGCTAAAGCGTAATGGCCACGGTAGATTATCTTGCACTCTGGCTAACTTTAATAGTCTGTTTGGACAAAGGATTTTAGGGAGGGATTTTGAAAAAAAAAATATAACATGATTTTTCCACCAAATCCCTGGTCCCCACAAAATCCCTCCCCTAAATCCTTTGTCCAAACACACTATAAGACTATTTGTTGGCATGGAACTCTCCACTGTGGTTGAAAGTCTAAATATTTTTAAGAAATGATTTTGTCCTTATTTACAAATCATTTAACATTTTATTAGTCAATGTGTGCCTAGAAACCCACCTACCAATATTTAAATTACATCGACATAAAATCCATTCTAAGGACTTTTAGCCACAGTAATTATTGGCACCGCGGCTAGACGACTCTAGGGTCAATAGAATGACATCCAACATAGGGTTAAAGAGAGAGAGGAATGCTAACCTGAATCCCTTTGGAAGGTCTAATATTAACAAGAATGTTAGATCTGAGTCGAATATCTTTCGGAAGATTATTTTTCTCCTCTGTCGCTTCTTCGTCTTTCTTACCCTCACCTATAAAATAGAAGAAGTGTGAGCCGCTAAAGTGTCACGAATTCACATATATCGAGCTAAGTTCACCATAACCGATTAGAAAATAGGAACAAAAATAAAACAAGGTTAAGTAATTCATGTAAACTGTCTCCATTCTTTTATAACACCTCTTTATAACAATGTTAGAAACTCCATAAGCACCCTTTTTTAATAAAACAAAACAATCAATTAACTTTTAAAAGTTACAAAAACGCACTCTCTAATGAAAATTTGAATAATCCCCCAATGTTGTGTAGTGCTCCCTCTAACATTATCAAAACTTGCCAAAATCCTCTTCTCTAATCAAACAAAACAATCAACTTTAAAATTATTAAAATGTCATTATCTACTATAACGAAACAATTAATTATAACATTGAACGTTCTCCTCTTGGATAAAATTATAATAGTGCCCTTGTAATGCATTGCGTCCTGTTAATACAAGTTACCCAAAAAAAAAAGTTACCCCAAGGTAAGGAGCATGTGCAACGTATGTATTTGATCCCTTATATGTATATGAGAACTCATCAAGACTGTTATGTTAGTTGATATACTATTCAACTCAAACTTCTGAAAGCAAACGTAAGAGAAGTGCTCACCATATCTTCTATTCAGATAACGCGAAAGACCAGCAGCCGTAACCCCCAAAACAACATCGTTGATTGTCTGTAAATTAAAATTATTTACCAAATTAAGCATAGTTAATATAGAACCCATGATATACAATTGTTCTGATTTCTATAATTCAAAGCAATGTTTTAAAAACCGGCCTGGTCATTGAACCGGAAAAATTATTGGGTTGGGTCAAATTGGGTCAACCAGTGGGTTGACCCAAATAACCCACTAAAGAATTGTATATTATAAACATGAATAATATATTTTAAATAGAAAATCTTATGAAAGTAAACAACAAAAGCTACCTAGCGTAGATGGTAAAAACTTCAACTACTCAAAGTTCCTAGGTTCTCAAACCCTTCTAGATGCAATTTTTTAAAATATATACATTAAGACCCAGTAAAAAAACTGGACGGTTCACTTGGGTTTCTGGTTCAACCGTCCGGGTCAACTGGTTCAAGCAAAAAAGGCCGGTTTTTCAAAAAATTACTGGGTCGGTGTTGAACCAACCCAGTTTTTAGACTGGGTCACCGGTTTTCCGATTGAACCGGCCGGTCCGGTTCGGTTTTTAAAACATTGATTCAAAGATAGAACCAGAACCAACATAATAATATGTAGAATAATTGTGGTTTTAGATCACATGCCCCAAGTAACTCGAAAAAAAATGTAAAAGGAAAATAGTAGTATGAGTATTTTGGTAAACGAACCATATTCATGGCGTTCTTCACCAACTTTATATCATCCAAACTAACAATTCGATGAACGAACCTCTTCGTGGTGAATTCAACCCCTGGCGCACCTTTGAGAGGCGTCTCTGTATCTTTCAAAAATATCGATGTCGCAATAAACATCAAAATATCCACTATAGTATTCCTAACCAACTGGAAAACTGTCCAAATCGCCACGAATATCTGCCAAAATCTATTAGAACTTTTCGAACAGACTGATCTTTTTGTCATCACGGGAACCGTTGGCAATGCATTTGGGTCAGCAGTTTTTCGAGTACAAGCGAGGAGGAGAGACATGAGGGAAGTACCATCTCCAAGAGAGTGGTGAGCTCGGAGAACTCCTACAGCCTCAGCTTCAGCAGTTTTGAGATTCAGGAGATGAAGTTCCCAGAGCGGTTTCGACATGTCGATAGGGTTTTTGGTGATATTAGAGATATAATCTTCGACGAATTTATCTGGTGAATCCATATTGGCATCTAGATCCGGAACGATAACGTGATTTTCCAAATTCACCTCTGTTCGTACCCATTTCATTTCCACTCCTTTGCTCGGGACCTGGTTTTTTAACACTAGCTAGTCAGTAAGCATACTAGTGAAAGACTCCGAGACCCTTAGGGTCGCTCATGTGGTTCATGATTCAAAAATTAGTTTTCAAAAGTAAATTTATCTAAATTAATAATTAATCTAGATCTTGTATCAGTACAAATATTCAAAACTGTTTTCAAATTTACTATAATATTATGAGGGAGGTTATTAATTCCACCCCCTCTTAGAATGCCCTCGCCGGTATTGTTCACATGTGATGCATTCAGGGGTTGATTTTTTTAGAGGATGTTCTCCTCACTATGTATATCATCATATTAAAAAACTAATACGCTCTAAAACTTCTAAACCCCTCAAATTAGCCTTTAAAAATTGGTAACTATTTGGTAACGAGTAACGACTATTTGAGGGGTCAAATAGTTACTAATTTTTAAGGACTAATTTGAGGGGGTTAAAAATTTTAGAACGAACTGATTTTTTAATATGATAATGTACATAGTGAAAAGAACGTCTTCTAAAAAAATCAACTCGTGGATGCATTACATGTAGGCCCCACAGGTGGGGCGTTCTAAGAGGGGGTGCAATAACCTCCATCTAATATTATATAAGATTTTGTAAAACTTAAAATTTTTGTTTTCCGTGTTAATAAAATTATATAGAACTTTATAGTAAAATTCATACATAGTTTTTAAGGCATATGATATACGATGTAGATTCGTTTAGGTGTAATTAATTTTTGAAAACTAGTACTTTTTAGATTGCAAACACACAAACCCTTAAATTTTAAGATCAAGTAATGGTATACATAACATATTTTCTAATTACGTTAGCATTCCAGGTGGGATTTCAACAAAAAAAAGTAGTACTTATGATTCGACATACTTGCCACTTGGCACTAGGACTAAAATAAGCTGAAAATAACCTGCAAGGATAACTGAGAAATTTTGATAAAACAAAATGACAAAACGCCGTCCCCTTCTAATTATCGATCTTTTCGTTTTGATTTTTCAGTTTCCATTGAAGAAGCTTGACAAAACAACAACATACTCTTTATGCAGCTGGGCTTCACCATAAAAATCGAAAAAAAAAAAATCCAACACACACAAAAGATATATATATATATATATATTGTTTTTACACACAAAAGAAGTTATATAAGAAACCCATTCAAACAAAATCAAATACTAAAATAAGAAGAAGAAAAAAATCAAATATTAAAATAGTATCAAATTTTTTTTAAAAAAAAATAAGTTCAAATTAATAAAAGTGTTTGTCAATTATATAAATTCTTTTAATTATATTATAAGTCTAATAATAGTCTGTTTGGACAAAGGATTTGGGGGAGGGATTTTGTGGCGACCAGGGATTTTAAGGAAAAATATCCCTGGTCCCCACAAAATCCCTATCTAAAATCCCTTGTCCAAACAGACTATAAATTAATTAATTAATTACCTGTAAACTAAAGAAACGAGGGTGCACAAAATCCCTCCCTAAAATCCCTTGTCCAAATAGACTATAAATTAATTAATTAATTACCTGTAAACTAGAGAAACGAGGGTGCTTAACCAAAGAATTAGCTAATCCAGCCTTAATGACGTCAGGATTAATCGTCGTCTTCGTTCCTATAATTGCAATAATATAACAGTTGAAATGAGGCTCATGAAACATACGAGCAGATGGACTTAATGGCTCTTCTTCTTCTTCTTCTTCTTCTTTTTCTTCGGTTAATAACCTACCATGGCCGCCATTAACTATAATATTTGTCTCGTTATTATTTTCTCTGCTTCCTTCTTCTCTACGACTACTACTACTACTACATCTCTTATTTGTTACAATAGCTTTCAGCGTTTTCATCCTTGACCGTACCCCTTGATCATCAATATGAATATCCATAGTGGTGGTGGTGGTGGTGGTGGTGGTGGTGGAGGTGGGTGTGTTTTCTAGAGAGAGAAACAGCACTTAATAAAATGTATTGTTTTAGAGAGAGAAACAAAACAACACGAGTTGTTTTAGAGAGAGAAACAACCTCTACTCGGATAGATGAGATCGACTAGAGAGAGTTTCAATGGGTTTTTGACTATTAATTTCTGGGTTGGATAGTACGAATTGAGAATTTGAGAGAAAGATATTTCTTTATTTATAGAGGTAGGGTTACGAAAATGACCTTGGTGTTTGCATCAATCACCATTTAACAACATACATAAAAGACCAAGTAATTACCTACGTTCATTAGTTATTACGCACGTACGTACACATGCATGAACCTGAATTCGAAGGGATTATTTGGGGGTTGAGTGCGTGAGTTTATATTTTGTTGACCCACGTGTAACGCGGGTTGAGTATAGTCACGATCTTTAAGGGTTAGAGCATTTCCAATGATAATGTGATTGTGGTAAAATAAGACTGCTACGTATGATAAATAGATATTCTCTTTAAAAAACTTTCTCCAATGCTACTGTGAAGAAAGGATATGTGTTGCTGATGTGGCAGTAGTTATTCTAGTTCTAGACATTCATCTTCACAATGTCTTACGGTCCACATCAGCAATTTTTTTTCCTCTAAAATTTTTAGTTATTTTTTAAACAAAATAAGTTTGACCAATTCAAATATTAAGTGTCACATAAGTTAAAAAGTGATCCCAAGACATTGGCATTGGAGATGCATTTTTTTCAACAATGTCTATTGTGAAGATTTTGTTGCCATGTAGATTAGATATTGTCTTATAAGACATTTGAATTGGAAATGCTCTTAGAGCACCCTGACTAGCTAGTTTTCGGGATAACGCCATCCTCCTTCTAGCAACTATTGCACGGATATATCAGAGGAATTAACTCCACAGAGTGGCCACCAAGATGATTCGATCACTCGACCTCTTTTTTGGGAGGTGAATGTCTTAACCACTTGGGTCATCTTAACCAAGGAGTAGGATAGTTAATTATTAACTTCAACAGGGTTGGCCTAATGGTTAAGCTATCACCATCCTACCGAATGTTTTTGTTTTTATAACCAAATTGTTGATCGGACCTCTTTGGCTGCGTACATTTATGGCTTGTTTGGATGGGGGTAGGAATTTTGTGGGGACCAGAGATTTGGTGGAAAACTAGTTAGAAATCATGTAATAAATCTAACTAGTTTTCCACCAAATCTCTGGTCCCCACAAAATCCCTACTTAAAATTCCTCATCCAAACAAACCATTAGTTCTCGGATCAGAATTGGAATCCTTGAAATTGAATTAGGAGGTAATAAGTGTGCTATTTCCCTTCGTAGGCACTACTACTCCTGGGCACAAAAATTAATTTCCTGGACCATAAATTATTATGATTAATTTACTACTATATATGGAGGGTTGTAGCAATCAAAGTATTCTTAGTCGTCCATGCCGGAGGATTGAGTTTTCAACGAAATGTAAATAAAAAGTAATAAAGTTTTTTGGCTCGACCATTATAAAAAATTGATGTCAGATGCTTATATGGTAGGGCGAGACCCACCATTTTTTTGTCTCGAAAATATTATGAGGAGGTTTCCAATTTATATGGCAGTTGGACCCATCATGCGACATAAATATCTGGCATTTGTTTTGTAATATGTTCGCGCCAAAAAGTAGCACTCAATAAAAGTGAGTTTTATAGGCAATGAAAAGTTAAAACAAGAGTCAACTTGTAATTTTATTTACTCCTTTTATTTACCGTAATTTGATGAAAATCCAACCTCCCTCATTTACTTGAAGTGGTTGGTTTTCAACTTTTCATCATATTCTGAAGGTAAAGTTTTCTGACTCGGTCTTTAATAGTCTGTTTGGACAATGGATTTTAGGGAGGGATTTTGTGGGGACTAGAGATTTTGAGAAAAAATATACCATAATTTTTTCATTAAATCCCTGGTCCCCACAAAATTCCTCTCCCAAATCCCTTGTCCAAACAGACTATAAGAAGACTCAAGTCTAAAGTCTAAACTATGACCAAACAAATTTATTGCACTCAAAACTTTTCTTTGTGCAAAATTAATCTACGAACCAAACACAGCCTTCTTGTTAAAAAAGTTTTAGAACAATTTGTTTTCTTTGTGAAAATTATTTATATGATAAAGAGATAACCCTCATTTCCCTGCAATACCTAAAGGGTAAATAGAGTGTAAGAATAAGTTGATTGTAGACTTTTAACTATATATATATATATATGAGAATGGATCGGCTTACATGCTACAATATACAGGTTATATGTACAGGATGATGTGGGGTATACATACGGTTGATCTAAGGACTGATATTTTGTGAGAATGTTCCCCTCACCATGCAGATCATTCTTACCAAAAATTACTCCATTTTAAAACAGATAGACACATAAAAAAATAGATTCTTTTTCTTATCGTTCATTTTTCATTGTTAAATTTTAATCAACTTCAGATCAATTTTTTATGCGGCTATCAGGTTTAGAATAAGGTATTTTTTAGTGAGGATGATTTACATGGTGAGGAGAACATTCTCACAAAATATCAGCCATTAGATCAACTGTACGTGGACCCCATGTCAGCCTGTACATATAATCTGTATATTTTAACTTGTAATTTATTTCTTAATTTTTTAAATGTATTTTATTTATATACCAAAAATAATAAAGAAATAATTCGTATGTAATACTCAAATAATATGAAATATTCATATAATTCATGAATTTTATAAAGTTTAAAAGAACGAGCCTCCCACACACGCTTCATGTATGTGAGTTGGATGTCCATCTTTCCCATACGCACAAAATATACGTGTAGGTTGGATGTCTAAATGCGTTATGCGCGTTGCCTTCTACTCACACCCTACATGCACTTCGCGACACATTTTGTCCCCTCCAACATATATAAGGCTACTTGAGGGACAGGAAAGTCTCTAGGTTTCTAGCTTCTTTCTGTCAGTCCTGAGTGTGGTTTTGTTCAGCAATAAAGCTTTTTATTGGGCTACTCATCTTACAAAAAAATGTCAGATACTTATGTGGCAGGGTAGGACCCATCACTTTTCTTCCCTCAAAAGTGTTTTGAAGGAATTTTCAATTTATGTGGCAGTAGGACCCACCATGCCATATAAGCATCTGGCATTTGTTTTGTAATATGGTCGGGCCAAACAGCAGCGCTGTTTGTTCACCCACGCGTGACATAAACAAACAATCCAAGTCGTATAGTGATTTAACGTCAAAGGTCAACCTGACAGTACTAGACGGTTGAGATTATATGTCAATGTCAAATACACTCGCCAGCCTTCCACCGTGTTTATTAACGTGGGTCCCCTTTTTGTGCGGTTTGGTTTCAATCGATCTTTATAGAAGATCAACCTGCCTTTGCCGGCACCCAGTTGATTGAAAAATAAAGTCCAATTTTATTAACACTCTCCCAACGTGGGTGATAATCTGTCATTGTATATCAACGGTCAACAGTATAGAAATAAATAGATAAACCGTTGACCGTTGCAAATACCCTCAATCAATATTAGTGAGTTTTGTTCACCCACGTTAAAAGCAGGTGAATAAAATAGAATTCAACAATTTAATATGTTAGGTTGTTAGTAGAGTAGAGTGAGTCGGTAAAGTTGGATATTTGTCGTCCTTAT
This sequence comes from Macleaya cordata, assembly GCA_002174775.1. NCBI lineage: Eukaryota > Viridiplantae > Streptophyta > Magnoliopsida > Ranunculales > Papaveraceae > Macleaya > Macleaya cordata. Next base: position 282,845 of record MVGT01004232.1, on the reverse strand, counting down.
TCTTCTCCTATATACAATTTCTTTTAGAGGACAAGGGTTTTGTGGATGAAGACCAAGTCTCCTTGCTTCTCTTCTTCTTATCTAATTAGTGTAGTAAAGAGCTAGGTAGGGTACGTAGACATAAATGTTGTGCAACTACTAACAAACTGGACGTCAAACAATAGACTATCCCAACCCAGCCTTTAATTAACTAATTTAAACATGCATCTCTTTGATACCAAACCCTAAATGCTTTTCGGATCAGCCGCGCAATCTGTCTATTAAAACGAATTGAGATGGCTCCTTCAATCTACGATTATTCTGATTTGTGTGGTCTCCACAATATACAATGAGTGGTGGATTGAGGGTGCTACCTCAATCTGTTTAGATGAAGAGATGAAATGTTCGATCGGTTCCAATAGCACTTCTGAAAATATTACTTTACCAAACTATTTAGTCAATGAAGCACAAGCAAATGTGGGAGTATATATCTTTATCTCTACTATTTTAAAGTGGCTTTAATTTGACTCCTATTCAATTCCATTAGGGCAGGACCAGTGGGTACCCTTGAACCCTTAACTGAACTAAAAACCAAGACCAGTGGGTACCCTTGTGCACCAGAACCTCCAACTTAACCCTTAGGCTGTGTTTGATAGCAAGAAAATGTGTTCCGCAGAAATAGATTCATTTCCACCACTTACGCAGAATTAATTCCTTGGGAAGGGGGGGAGGGGGGGATAGGAAGCCTATTCCATGGAATTACATTAAAAACTAACTATTAGCCACGCTAACTGGGCTCCCATTTCCGTAGAATTAAAAATGTAAACAAACGGCGGAATTTGTATTGTTTCCGCGGAACTAACCTATTTCCATAGAATTCAAATATTAGCCTTAGTTTGAGGTGGTCCTAACGGTTCAGGGGTACTCGCGTAAGAGTTCTCCTACGCGGAAGACTCCTGTGACGAGAGAAATCGCGGAAGATTTCCGCGAGAAAATTGTTTAAAAACCCCAAAAAAATAGGGATAGCGAAAATCTTCCACGATGAAGATAAAAAAAATTCCTAAAAAATAGGAAAAAAAAAAAGACACCGCGGAAGTGTTTCACGAGAATTTAAAAAAAATTCTTAAAAAATGGGATCGCCAAAGATTTCCGCGAGATTTCCTATTACGTGATTGGCCTTGCCCTACCCTTAACCCCTTAACCCACCCAAAATTTTGAGGGGTTAAAGGTATACGACTGGTCTGCTCTTACAGCCGTAACAACGTCTGTAGACAGTGGCGGAGCCACACCATGGCCCCTCCGGCCTTTTAAGGAAGTTCATCTCCACATAATTAAGAAAAACTTTTAAAATTATGTATTAAGTATACAAATCCATTTCTATTATATATATGAGGGAGGTTATTGCACCCCCTCTTAGAACGCCCCCTTATAACGCCCCTTCCTGTGGGGCCTACATGTGATGCATCTAAGGGCTGATTTTTTACAGGATGTTCTTCTTACTATTTATATCATCATATTAAAAAATCACTTCATTCTAAAACTTCTAACCCCTTCAAATTAACCTTTAAAAATTAGTAACTATTTGGTAACTATTTGAGGGGTCAAATAGTTACAAATTTTTAAGAAGTAATTTGATGGGGTTAAAAGTTTTAGAACGAGCTGATTTTTTAATATGATGATATACATAGTAAGAAGAACATCCTGTAAAAAAATCAGCCCTTAGATGCATCGTATGTGGGCCCCACAGGAGGGGGCGTTATAAGGGGGCGTTCTAAGAGGGGGTGCAATAACCTCCCTCTATATATATATAGCTAAAAATTAAGATGTTATGTAAAGGGGTTGATTATGTCCACCCAACATTTGCATGTTCCATCGAACTTATCTTCCACCTGGTTGTGAGATTTGTACGGAAATTGTCTAAGGCTTTGTGAATGATGACCTATCGATCATAGATCATCCTTAGAGATATTCTAAATTTTAGTGATTATTAATACTTGGTTGAAAATTCATATATAGTCAAATGGTTGCTTGAGAAAATTTAAAATTCTAATCATTTTTTTGATGGTGTTAAATGTTTTTTGATCTCACAAAAAAGTCATTGTATCATCTCTATGTAAGGCCCTTATATATATTGACCCTGTTTGAATCCAAACAGGGCCAATATAAAAAAAATTTGGTTCGAACATGTGAAAATTTGGGTGTAAATATCCGATCCCTTATATATATTGGCCCTGTTTGGATACAAATCCTGGCTCCACCCCTATCTGTAGATTTGTTCTTTCCATCAATTATATCCTTAAAATAATACTATGGCCAATATATATAAAAATTTGGTTCGAACATGTGAAAATTTGGGTGTAAATATCCGATCCCTTATATATATTGGCCCTGTTTGGATTCAAATCCTGGCTCCACCCCTATCTGTAGATTTGTTCTTTCCATCAATTATATCCTTAAAATAATACTATTACCATATGTATCCTATCAATTAAACTCGATCTGACTTTCTTTTTCTCTACTTTATTTTTACATTTCATGTACACTTATCCGTGGGGTTCGATTGAAGGTGATCGGAGGGATGATTTTTCATAAAGTTAATCTCCTCATCATGTAGATCAAAATTAATCCATGAATCATTTCCTAGTGGGCTTGCTTTTATTTCTACCAAATTCATACATATTTTACCTAAATTCTTACATGATTCAAAGGCATATTTTTTTTGTGAATATAATTTCTTCATCATATAGATCAAAATCAACCCACAGATTATATCCATGTAGATGAAATTTTTACATGACCCAAGGACATACACTTCGCTTACGCTTAGCCATGAGACTCACGCGAATGAGGATGATTGAAGGGCTTGTTTTATTTTGCGAGGATGATCATCACATCATGTTTATCAAGATCAACCCTTAGAGCCTCTCTAATGCAAGCATGGTCTGCTCAAAAGTGGTGTGCCACGTATGAAGCATCCAATTTATTCTTAAAATCATCTCCAATACAAATGTACTCATCTAATGAGAAGATGATGTGGCATGTGGATGGGAAGACATTCTCTAGTCTATCCTTTTGTTCTAGAGGTTCACCAAGAGGATGTCTTCCCATCTTAGTCAGCAAATTCAGTTAAAGATATTATTCTCTTTCTTCTTTTTTAGCAAATCTCATTAAAGATTTTATTTTTTCTTTTTCTTTTTATAATTAAAAAAGTAAATATTTAATTAACTAAATACTACATATGTAAAATAAACAACCAAACCACATTTGCATTGAAGATGCCTTTTTCTCTTAAACATAAATTGTTGAGTTTTTTTCTCCATATAAGAAGTAAATCTCAAGAGGATATCTTGAGAGCTATGCCACATAAGAAGCAGAGCACATTTGTATTGGAGATGCTCTTAGAATAATCACCATGTTGGTCGAATAAGCCGATGTAAATGGAATGTAAGATAAGTGGGGTGGAATTAGACTTTCCTTTGTGAAAAATACGAAAGTGCCCATAGCTAATGAGAATACAATAATAATGTGGGCTAGAGTCGACCACCAATCGATTACATGATGTTAAATTGCACATTTAGCAAGATCATGGGCTACCTGATTATTTGAATTCCCAACAAACTTAAATAGTGAAATGGTGAGGCAGGGCAAACATATAACATAGGAATGCAACTTAGACGGCCCAACCCAGCCCAATCAGTGAAACCCGACGTTTGGGTTCAGGCTAAAAAAAAAGAGAGCCCGATTCAAAGTCGGGTGGGGTTCGGGTTGGTGCCTCGAATTTCTCGATTAACTCGAGTCCGATGTCTTTCAAGTAAAGAGAAGGGATCAAATGCCCTATCTGAAATGCCCCCACTAAACCCCATTCACGTGAAGCCCACATAGAGAGAATCTAAATGCTAATTTTTTGTAAAAATATTCTCATCACCTTGTACTTCATCATATCCAAAAACCATCCAATTCTAAAATTTCAACCTCATCAAAAATTAGTTGCAAATTTATATTAAAATTGAATCGTAAAAAACGTAAAATTTTGAGATTTTGATGAAATGATTAGAAGGGGCTGCAATTTTTAGAACTCAATAATTTTTGGATAGGATGATCTATGCAGTGAGGAGATCATTGGTACTGAAAATTAGCCCTTATACCATCCTCCTCTATGTAATGGGGTACAAATTGGGCATTTTTGAAGAGGGGTATTTGATCTCTTCTCTCAAGTAAAATACTAAAATGTATCAAGAATTTGCACGAAGTACCTTCGGGCCCAATCCTAATCCTTACACTTCAAACCTAAGGTCAAAATGGGCTTGGGTTAACCTCTCACCTAATACAACCCGCTCCAGTTGCATCCCTAATGCGGTCATCAAATCTTATAAAGAATTTTGTTCCAGTAGTACATAATGTGTAAGCTAGAAAGAAATTTTAAAAATTACGGGGGTGTAGCTCATATGGTAGAGCGCTCGCTTCGCATGCGAGAGGCACGGGGTTCGATTCCCCGCACCTCCATCATCGTTTTTGCGTTCTTTGGGAATTTTTCATCCAAGCAAATCTTTTTTTCTTTTTGTACCCCGAACAAGTTATAAATTTCCACGATATAACAACCATCATCCTAAACGTGGCCCTGGCCTACCAATTCTGTGGCTCAATTAACTTTTGACACATCAATCAACAGTGTAGATGATGCACCCACATTTTATTCCATAAGATGTGTTGCACAACATATTTGTTTCCTCGACGAAGTGATTTGAAGTTCCTCCTCCCTCTTTGTTCTTGAACCGCTCCTTCCTAATCTTTATCGCCCGACTCTAGAGAGAGAAACAAGAGAGAGAAAGTAGAGAGAATCCATGGAAACTCGATTGGAACCTCTATCCTCACTGCAAAAATTCCGCCATTAAAGCTTCACTTGAAGCTCTGCTCTTACTTTTGAGAGAGAGAGAGAGAGAGAGGTCTAGATAGAGAGAGAGAGAGAGAGAGAGAGAGAGAGAGAGAGAGAGAGTGATGGCTCTGAACTTAGGATACACTTGGCTCACTCATCCTTCTCCACGTCTATCCAAGATATCTCCAATCTCTCCCAACTACAACAATAAAGCTTTTTTCATTCTCCTCTTGAAAAGATGTACTTACAGAATCTCTGCTTGCAAATTCCTCTATTTCTCTATCAATTCATCTTCGTCTCGCTCTGAGAACTTCAAAATCAAAGCTTATTCAACCGAGAAAGAAGATGGAAAATCCGAGAACTCTGAATCAAAGCTATTTGATGACGAATTGTTGAATCGAATTTCGAGCGCTAAGGATGCCGATGAAGCATTGGAGATGATTGCTGAGAAATCTCAGAGAAACAGTGGCGTTGTTGGTACTTCTGATTGTTGTTTGATCATAACAACTGCGCTTGAAAGGAGCAATTCCTGCTTGGCGCTATCTGTTTTCTCTGCAATGCGATCAAGCTTCGATCAAGGTATTTAATTCTGATTGTTTTTGTAGTTAGATTAGGGTACTTGAACTTCAATTCCTAAAACTTGAATGTTGAGGACTGCTATTGTTGCTCAAATTTGAACTTTTTAAGAACTTAAATTGCTAAAATGTGGAATTCAGATGGCCTGTATGAGTGTTTGAATTGTACTTGCTAGATTTTTAAACGTTTGAAGTGCTTAATTTAACATTATTGCTAAAATGTGGAATTCTGTGCTTTTGAAGAACTTAAATTGCTAAAATGTGGAATTCATATGAGTAGTTTTGCCTCTAATTGATATTCCAAGATGGTTAGTTATTTTATATATGTACTGGTTTGATTGAAACAGGTTCTTCTGTTGAGGGATGGAAGTGGAGTAGACCGGATGTACAAACTTATGCATCACTAGTTCGGGGGCTTGCAGCATCATTGCGGGTTTCTGATGCTATTAATACAGTAAATGAGGTTTGCCGAGTCGGCGTTTCTTCTGGGGAGGAGGTATTTGAGTATATCTTTTCCACTCCTGCAACTAATAGATTTTTTAACCTAATATATTTCCTATAAGCTTATGAAGGAATTAACCACTAGTTGGTTAGGACGCCATAATTTAACATGTTCAATACATAGATAGATATAATGGACCTTCAGTTCACCTTTGATTATTTGAAGCTTCAATTGTTAGGCCACCTTTTGTGGGTATAACCATGAACTGGATTTAATTTCCAACACATTATGCATATATTTCTACGATGCCATCCAATGTTGCCATCCAAGAAAAGGCAAGCATTATGGCAGGATGAACTTTACAGTGTAGCAGTCCCAGCGACAAGAAGATTGACCATCCCTGAAGAGAAACATAAACCTGAAAGTAAACCAACCAATGCAATCAATCTCAATCATCTACAGGGCAATACCTCTTCAATCCTATAAATCTGGAATATTCTATCACTTTTTTTTTAGTTTACACCCAATTCTGTCAATTCTCCTTAACAACCTTCTCTTAATGCACAATCCTGTTCATCATTGTATATGACTGAATTAATGTATTTTGATAACTTCGTTATAGTTTGTTTTCCTTCCCCATTCAGAAATCTTTGTCATCACTTATTTTTCATGTTGAAAGAAAAGACCAATGTTCCTTGCTATAATAATACTTCCATGCTGCTACATGGGATGGGTTTGCACTTTGCAGGTACCTTTTGGGAAAGTTGTGAGATGCCCGAGCTGTATGATAGCTATTGCTGTTGCACAACCCCAACATGGTAGTCAAGTATGAATTTAACAAAAGTCCTTTCTTTCAGTTCTTTATTTTGAATGTGTCTATATAATTTGAAGAACAACACTTGGTTGCTGCCTGGTCTTGACCAGGCAGCAAAGTCACCTCCAATCAGCCTTTGTCATGTGGTAGTAAGGAACCTTATACCAACCCTAGAATTTGTTTCTATTAATTTATGGTTTCTTTCACATCCCTATTCTTTGCTTATCAAAGCATACCTTTCCAGCAGATAGCATCCTGTGCCAAGTGTCGCTACCAGTACGAGCTTGTTTCTGGGGATATAGTTAGTATCGAGTCAGAAGAAATCAGGTCAGATTCCATCTACTGTAAATTTAACATATTCATTGTTCTTTAGTTTTGGCCACGGAAGTTGTTCTATATAGAGGGAAGTCGTAATGATTTGTATTTTTACTTAACCGAAAAAAATATGTTGTAGTTGCATCTGTTCTCCAGGCCTCTTGCTTATTTATAGCCTTCTGGTTTACTGCTTTTACTTTTTTCAAGCGGAGTTCATTATTAACAAGAATGTGTTGCCCATGCTAAAGCACGGGCTGAATTTTTTTTTATTTTTTATAAAAAAATGGGATATATTTTCTAATTTTTGGATCATTTATTAATTATTTAATAAATTTTAAAGTATGGGATATATTTACTAATTTTTTGATCAATTATTAATTAATAAATAATTAATAGTATATGATAGATCAAAATTAATGGAACGTTAAGATGCAATTGGAAAGCTAACCAACTATATTAAACAAATATATCATATGGTTGGGTTATGTAAAAGAGATCCTTTATTTCTATGTAGTTTAGATACATTTTAGATTCTAGTACTCTTTTGAAAAATATATGTAAATTTGTGCATAAAAAGGGAGAGTTATGTAGGAGGAGGGTAATAAAAACCCTCGCCTAAGGGGCAGGGTTATAAAACCCAAGGAGTCAATTATTATATTGTATAATAATTAGTAACTCTTTCTGATAGGGTTTTATCACATTTTGTGTTGTCAGTTACACTGTCTTCGTTATCTTGAAAGGCCCAATATGACACCTTCTGGTAATGGTTGTTTGATTTCTTAATTATACAGACTAACGGTTGTGAAGTCCAGTGTAAAAAACCCATGAGATGATTTAATGGAGTATCTTTCAAACTATTGGGTGTTTTTCTTTTGCTTCCAATTCTTGGTCCTTAAGATAATTATTCTATTTCACCTTTTGATCCGGGGATATTCACTTTTTCTAAGGATCTCCTCCTGCCGAACGCAGCATGGATATTCCGGCATGGGAAAGAGGGCTGAGGTTCCTGCAAGTAATGAAGCAGAACATTCCTGCTGCTGTTCACTCTATTGTGGTACAGATTTTCTTCATACTAATATACTCGAAAGACGTTTTCTTTTACATTTGTAAGAGGCACATTACAGTAGGACACACAATTACATTTGCAGTGAACATGTTCTATCTGATGAATATAGACAGGATAGACAGCTGTGATGTAAATTTTCAAAAAACAACACAAACATTCCAAAAACACAGTCCAATCGAACTATTTTAACAACAAAATTAGATCCACATAGAAAATGGCAGTGTAGAATACAAACAGAGGCTCTCGTGCAGAAAGATAGTAGAGAGGCTTTGATGCGTGGTGAGATCTTAGAACATGAACTTTCCTAAAAACTGATCAGAAACGTCAGAATGGAAGCGCAATGGATTTATATTCGATGACAGGGATTGGATTGGTCTGCATCAATCAAGTTGACTCGGTCTGATCAGGCAATTCAGACCCAAAATGCCTATAACAAAAATAGCGAATCAACTCACAAGTTCGTCAAAGTCAAACCAAATCATGCCAAATTTGGTATAGTCAAACCAGGTTGAACCAGTGAAACTCTATACAGGACTGATATGAAATCGAGTTAAGGTCAATTCAGCCAATAAATTCTTGAGTTGTGCTAACTGCTAAGTTCATGTAACTGTCATTGACGATTAACAATGCAATCCAGTACCATTCCTGGCTGATACCAAGATGACTTGGTCAAATGCAGTTGTTAAAGGGTTGTCCATGGACAAGGGTTGGATTGGACCTAAGTCTAACACAGGCTGGGTGGGTTTAGGATCAAGAACTTCGGACTAAACTGATTCACAAGTTAATCATAAAAAAATGAAAAGAAAAGAAAAACAGAACTGGTTCACAAGTTGGAACCTTGTGGTTGGAGCTGGCCTCAGTTCAGGTTCTCCCCGGTTGAATTGTGAATGAGCTTCTTTCCTGATTGTTAAACATATTCCATTGTCTGATCTTTGTTTTTAAATATTGCTGGTACCCAAGCCAATATGTTAAACGCCTAGGTGTAGGTTTCTGTACATGTTCTAAAGGTTTAGGTTTTTTATGGAATTTATTCTACTTGATATAGGAATCCCCAAACTCATAACAGATGTTACTTAGACTTATGATAAATTTAGAGATGAATAGTAAGATGTTGTTCAGTTGTTGAAGATTAAAGTGATTTTGCATCCTTGATCCTCAACTATTGTAGAGCCAAGGGGGCTTGTATTTCAATATTTGGTAGTAGTACGGAAGAACTTGGTATGGGAACTCACTAATCTTTTCTTGTATGCAGTGCGCTTCTTGTATGTCATTGTTGCTTTTTTGTGTTCTTATGCAGTTCTTTCTACCGATAAACAAATTCAGTTATTCCTGTTAAAATTTGTATACTTTCATGGAGTTAAAATCTTGTTTTAGTCGAAAGCCATATTTGTATGTCGGACCCCTCTTAAATAAATGTGGAACTAATGCTGTGCCATTTCATGCGATATTTAGTATAGATTTAAAGGTGATATTCCTTTATGGATTCACTTTTCAGGTCCAAACTCCTACTGGGGCAGCTCGTACACACAGGTTTGCTACTAAAACAGTTGAACTTCCTGCACGAGAAGGAGAAAGAGTAACAATTGCTCTAGCAGCTCCATCAAATGTTTACCGTAAGGTGGGGCCCCTACAATTTAATACAAAAGCACCTGGGTTCAACCCGGGAGAGCCCATGTGTCTGACAAACCACAAAGATGGCCGAGAATCAGAACTGCTAAGGGCCCCTCTAAAGAACGGACGTATGTCTTTGCTTAACCCTTCAGTGCTCTTTCCTGTACTTGCTGTGCTGGCTACTGGAGATGCTGCCTCAGGGATTATTGATCCCCGCTTGCCGCAGTTCATTTCCATTGCAGCTGTTGCATCTGTTGCTATAGGAACTACTTTGAACAGTGTAGTTTTGCCTCAACTAAATCAGGTATGTGGAGTTTTAATCTCTTCCAGCTTGGATTCGTACCTTGGTCATGCATATAAGGACATGTTGCACAGATGCAGGGCTTTTGGTCTCCCACCTAGGAGAGCTCTTAGAAGAAAAATCAGTAAATCACAATGATCAGATGTTTAAACATCTAATTAGGAGATATTTTCTCAACTAAAACTTGAGTATTATAGACGGGAATTTAGATAACTAGCTTTTAATTTGATCCATTGCTTTTGGCATCAATGCGATGTCCGAAAACTGTTTCAATCTACCAAAACTGGCCTCTACAGTAAATTCATTGTTCCGTGGAGGGTTTTCTTGGAAATTTATAGCAATTATTTTCTCCATTTCCATGATTTGATTTTACAGCTTGCTTTAAGTTCCTTATCAAAATGCCCACGAGGCAATGAACTTACATAAATGCTTTTTCATGGTTTCAGCTTCCTCAGAGGTCAGTGGATGTAATAGCCATCAAGCAGCAACTTTTATCTCAGTATGATTTACTTCAAACTCGTATTAAGGACCTAAGGGAAGCTACAGAGAAAGAGGTATAGTTTCATAGTTCAAGGAAGTTATGAGTTGGTTTAGTCAATCAATATCCTTTAAAATATAGACGTGCATGTGTGTTAAGGAGTTGAGGTTAGTGAGGGATGTGATGTTAATCAGTTCAAGAGCAAGATGAAACTATCCTAGCCAGTCTATAACTTTTTGAGGATCATCAGCCATGACTTTTCTAATCATGACAAGACTGTGATAATTGGGATTGTTAACAATCATGTGATGGATTGTTCACTATTGGTTTAGGTGATCCTCAAAGTGGACCAAGAATTACTATCTGGCTGTGCATCTAATAGTTTATGGTTATGCTTTTTAAGATTCACTTCTCAGATTTGAACTTCCGGTTATGAGATTTACCTAAACTTGTCTTAGATCACATAGTAAAAAGATGTTTCCTACAGGTGTGGATGTTGGCCCGGATGTGCCAACTGGAGAACAAAATTTTAGCTGTGGGAGAACCTTCTTATCGGTGAAATCCTCTAAGCATTTCTAGTACTCCCTTTGGACATCATACTGTATCAATTAAATTTTATCTATTTTTCTTGAACCTAATTATTCTTGAAACATATAAATAGATTAGCTTTAAGGTCTCTGTTTGGAACTCTCTGTATGTTAACTCATCACTTCTAATTTCAGTGCTCGAAGAAGTAGAGTCAAAAGGGTGCGTGAAAGCTTGGAAAATTCCCTAATGGCGCGGATTGAATTGATTGACAGCTACGCAAGAGTAAGTTTTCAAGAAAAGTAACTTCGTACAGAATCTTTCCCATTTTGTTGTTCTAATGAAAGATGACCCCATTCAATTGCCAGATTTCTTCGATGATTGAAATCGAGGTGGAAATGGACTCTGACGTTCTTGCTGCTGAAGCAGTAAGCAATGCGGTCTGTATAACAAATCATGTTTATCTTCTTTCATGTTATCTATGTTCATGTGTAGCAAGTTATACATGTTTGTCTCAGTTTAGTTGGTATACACACTAATCATATTCTTATTAGCAGGAAAATATTTCAGAACAGATAGAACAAATTATGGAGCTAGAAAATCTTGAACAGGCAAGATCTCATTACTTGGAACTTCTTTTTTAAAACATCACCAAGTCAATTTAGAACAGCTTCGGTTGATTTCAGTTTGTTTTGCTTAGTTCGATGTTTGTTTATTTATTTTGTTTCTACAGAATCTTTTTATTTATATTGAGTTATTGCATTTGGTCTGGTTTGCTCTCCCAGCATTTCAAGCAAGTTCTGAATTTAGATTTCTTGATAGTTGATACATGTGGGAGCTTTCAAAATATATATATTTGAAATATTAATTTTGGTTTTCTGATGTTCATTTATTTATGAAGCGGTGGAGAATACAAGCTGAGGCAAATGATGAGGTGGAAAGACTTCTCAGTTCTCAACCTGTGCCTACCGAACAGGTATAGACATATCATGGTAAGGCTGTGTTTGGTTTGTAATCCAAAATTGAGTTTTCAAAATCTAGGATAAATTCCAAATATCTTTGGTATTAAATTCGAAAACTGTTTCTATATTTAAGTAACTGAAACGATCGGATAACCAAATGCATCTTTCCAGGATTCTTTTGTATCCCTTGTTTTAAACAAGAAAAGAATGAATTGTATCCGGATCATGAACTAAACGCCACCCCAAGTTGTCTCGTTTATTTTCCTTGCGTTATCATTTTTCTTCACCTGCTTACATGATTACCTTATTTGGACCCTACAGATAGGTGGATTTTAATTCAGCATGTTTCTTGTCGCAACATCTCGTGAAGAATTTTCATCACGCATGATCGTGGGAAAAAAGAGGCAGGAACAGTAGATATCGCATCTTGGGAACAGTCCATTTTGATGGCTTCCATGGCAGCATGAACCCTAACCCAGTAAAAAGGCAGAAAGTGCACAAGTGATCACACCAAGTAAGCTTGTTTCAATCAGAAAAAGAAGTATAAAATTCCTCCCTGTAAATGATGATACTGTTGTTGGTAATTTTAAGTCAAACTTCTCATATATATAGCTCATTTCTATGGCAGATAATTGTTTTTTTCAAGCTCTTGGTCTTGTACTTTGTCATTTCTCTGTGTGTAAGTTTCAGCTCAGATAATTTTCAAAGAGAAAGTAAAGTAATCTGAGAAGTGAGAACAAATTTAATCTTTTTTGAAACCTAGCCAGAATGCAGCCTTTTTGTTGCTGAAGCTTAGTTTAGGGCAATTCTTTCTTAGCCGGTTTCAGGGCAAACCTCCATATTTAGACAACCTACCTGGGATTTGGTACAGAAATATAAATATTAGAGTGGCCTCTTTAGGCCTTTTACTTCAAAACTTCGAAGGGATATTTTACTTGCACACCCCCCAGTTTTGTACTTATTCTTACACTCTGTCTACACCTGCTTGTGGGCCTACATGGAGATGATCCAATGCCTGTTTTTTGTTTTTTTTTTTTGTGAATAATCTCTTCACCGTATAGAGCTTCCTGACAAAAAAGTATAAAAAATATATATATATTGTTCTACATATTTTAAGCTAGGTTTCCCATCTTGGTCTGGCCGGGCATCAAATATTTTGAAGTTAGGTAAATAAAGAAGAGGTAGAGAGAGAGAACAGAACAAAACCGATACTTCAGTCCTTAGTTTTGAGGGCGGGATAATGAGAAGGGCCAGAAATGCAGCGTTAGTAACTAAAACTGTTGTAAAGAGGTGATGTGCTCGCGTTGGATCTAGCTCCGCTCGAGTTACTCTAGAGGCTTTCCGGAGTTTGGGAGTTGGGACATTTTCTAATTGGGTGTTTTGGTGCTCCTGGTCTCGCTTTGTGCTCTGGTTACTTAGCTTCTAATTACATTAAAAGTTGGTTAAAAATTAATTTCAAAATGGGCCGTTCATAAAGCTTAACATTTCAATTAATTTTTGTAGGAGTTAAGATTTTAGAATGATATAATTTTAGGTGAGAATGATTTAAGGAAATCAGCCCAACAAAAAATTCAGCCTTTGAATGATCTCCATGTATTAACAGTGTGATACCCAGTAAACCCTAATTTTTATTTTTATCTCATTTTGCACCTACGCGTTCAATCAGTTTAGAACCCCAAAGTAATAGCATTACTGACAATCTATGAAGCAGGGACACTTCACTTCAGTAGCTTGTCCCTGTTGGATACATGTCGGACACTATGAACACGTGTGTCCATGACGGACACAACGTGGGCACACTAGATACGTGTGATTTTTGTTGCAAATTTGTTCTAAAAAGGGCCAAAATGTGACACATAAGTTTTCTGTTTTTCTCTTTCCACCATGAATTAAGAGTTTTTAAAACAAAATAATCAGTGATATAATTTTGTAATATGAATATGTATGGGTTGGGTTATTGCACCATGTCGTATTGCACCACTACTTCACCCCTTATTTTTTTAGCAAAATGGGGCCAGGTGAAGATAATGCGACGGTCACCATACACGAAGATCAACCCATTATAAAACTTCTAACTCTATCAAAAGTTTATCAATAATCAACATTCAATAAGGATACTTAAAATTTGTTTAATTTTTCGAGGGCTAATTTAAGGTTAGAAGTTTTCAAATAGGCTAATTTTTTTAGGGTCAGATTCTTGTGACAAGATTTTAACATAGAGTTTAAACACATTCTATTCATTGTTGGATATAATCATCCAACGGTTAACAACTCAGTTATTTTTTCTTTAATTTAGGAATTAGTCCTTAAATTTAGAAAGTGATAAAGATCATGACTTTAAACTATTTTTTTATATGACAACTAGGGCTGCACACGGTTCGGTTTGGTTGGGTTTTTTGTCAAACCCATAGCCAAACTATTAATTAATTTAGGAGGACCAAAACCATACCGAACCATGATGGCTTTTTTTTAGAACCAAAACCACACCATCGGTTTTTTAGATTTTTTTGGTGTTTTCAGTTTTTTTAACGGACAAATCATTCAAAACTAAAGTTTAACTTGATTAAAAAAATTTAACATATGGCACTTATCAATTGATCATTTAAACTTAAACTAAAACATGACATAATTAGAGCACTTGTATTATAAAAAATTAAAGTTCGTTCAAACTTAAAAAAAAAAAGAAAAACTGATAATAACTAAATATTTATTTAAATTTAAAACATAAAAAAATATCCAAGTGTTAAACCATCTTAAATAATTATTAATTCTCTCTCTTTTTTGTGAAAATTATTAAATTTAATATGAGAAGATCATCTTTACCAAAAATCATATCAATCAAAAATAATTATAAGGTAATTTATAGGCCATCTATTTTAATTATTACTTTTAAATTAAATTTTGATAGGGTTAAAAATTTTGGTACGATATGATTAGGGATGAAGTCATAAATGTTTTTAAGGAGAAAACCACAAAACACAACAAATTTCTTTGGTACGGTTTCGATTTTTTTGGTATGCATATGTGCAGATTTTTTCTAGTTTTTTTGGGTTGGTCCTTCGGTTTGGTGTTTTTGGTACGGTTTTGATTTTTTTGGTTTTTAAAAACATGAAACTAAAACCAGACCATAAATATCGCTTTTTGCGGTTTTTAAATTTTTCGGGTTTTAGATTTTTGGGTTTTTTGGTTTGTCGGTATTTTTTTTTGTTCAGACCAGTTCAGACCGGATTTAAAACTGCACCATGTGCAGCCAATGACAACCTATATGATGAGGAGAACAATCACACCAAAAATTAGGACTCGTTTGGTTCATGATCTAAAAACTTATTTTTAAAAATTAATTTATACTTATAATAATATACATCCAAAACTGTTTTTAAAACGCAATCCAGTAAGATTTTGTAAAACAAAAAATATTGTTTTATTTGATTTCAATAAAATCATATTTAATATTATATTAGTTTATCGTGTGACTGTGGTTTTGTCCATTTATTCGTTGTGTACATATCCGTGACCGACAATTTATAAATAAAGTACTTTCGACCACCAACTGCCTCAAAATTCAAAGATGAGTTTTGCTGTGCAAATCCATAAAGAAGTTGACAAAAATGCTCATTAAAGTCCTAAAAAGCATAAAGTTTTATGGTAAATAACTGTGTATCAAAGTTGAATTTTTATTGAACGAGGTGTAGTACAACACGCGTGCAGAATTATTCTCATCCGACAGAATTTTTACTTAATTTTATGAATTAATTCTTATCAAAAGTTGAACTTAAACTTATGAAAAGTTTAAAATAAAAATTTTACTTTATACAAAGCCAATTAAAGTCTTAATTAAATTTGAGGCCTTCTCTTACTTTTTGTGATTATAACAATTCTTTTTTATGAGGGTAAAAAAAAAAGTTTTTTATTTATTCCCTTACATAATTAACGTATATGTATACATGGATATGATGGATTTCACGAGACCCCTTGCACGTGCATGAAAAAAATATGATAAAAAGAAAATAAATTAATCATCATCATAACATAAAGATACACGTGGTTTATCTTTACGGGCTACTTCCAGTACTATAACCAGGAAGTCGCTATAACGACGTTTCTTACACAACCAAACAAGAGAAAAACCATCAATAGTTATAGCACTCCCACATTTGAAACTCTATCTCTATGGTTGTTAATGACGGATCCAGGAGAAACATGGGGAACACTATAAACTAGTTGGATCCAAACCTAACCCCCACCCCTCACACACACACAAAGAATTTTAAACTATAAATTCTAGATCCTCACAAACCTTTATTTTCTCTCCTCCAAGTTTTCACATTAATTTACATTTCAATCCCACACCCTAATCATGTTAATTCCTAACCCCTTATATGGGACTAAAATTAACTCGCAATCTTGTGTAAGCACTACCTCAACCTCGGTCGATCGTGTTGAGAATAGTCCTATATAGAATATAAGAGCTTTGCAAATCTAATACATAAAAATTTTAGGTCACTCTAGTTATTGCCAATTAATTTTGATTACAAATTTGATATAGTATTATAGCATACTCACACGTGAAAAGACCAGTTTTGGAAGGTGCACCACATTCATCATAGACAAAGAATAAAGGTAGGGGCCATCATCCAAATAAATATAGACTGGTATCTATGGCATACCTCAAAATTTGGTACGAGAATTCTGAAATGGGAATTAAAGAGAGCGGCGAGCACTAAGGCCCATAGTACTTGCCCTTATGCCCAAAGTTATTTTATTGTTTATTTATTATATCACCAAATGCCACCAAAAAACCAGGGATGATTCTCTTCTAGTTAACTCTTCTCTCACACTCCAACTATACTGCCACCTGACAAATTTTGGCTCTTTTAATGGAGTGATGCCACAAGGAATATGCACATATAAACAAAGGTTTTTGGCCTTAATTAATGATGTGGTGCTCAATCATTGGTGCATATACCTGTATCTGACAAACGCAGGCATCAATGATTATTCTTTATCCAGTGAAATAAGATTTGGTAGAATTTAGGTTGTATTTGATATGCTGTAAATATTTGCAAATATTCATGATCAAAAGTTATGTTTGAATGCTCGAATAAGATTTGGTAGAATTTAGGTTGTATTTGATATGCTGTAAATATTTTATGATCAAAAATTATGTTTGAATGCTCTTTGATAAAATAGTGTAAATATAATAAGGGTGCTGTTAAAGGAGTTCCTCAAAATGTTGGGGGTGGACAGGATAAGGGGGTGGACAAAATACTTCAAAATGGTTGGGGGGATGGACATAATTTTACTAAAGGGGTGGTTACCTAAAAATGGGTTGGTCTCTTTCCACCCAACCTTAAAAAATCTCAAACTGAACCATCATCTTTACCACCCTCACTCCCACTTCACCGTCGGTCACCTCCCATTCCACTACCGGCAACTCTATTGCCGACTACCTTTTTCTTTTTTAGTTTTTTCCACCGCCTCCACCCTCAACCACCTCTCTAGAACTCGACTTTCTTTATATCCCACCCCTCTCTATCTAGCTAGATCTCGTCCTCCCCATAGATTAAAAGAAAAAAATTCAGTTAAAAAATATTTAAGATCTAAAAAAATTTCGAAGAAGATGACGAATTCTATCACTGGTGGTTGAGTTTTTCAGGAAAACTCAACCACTGATGGTCGAATTTTTCATCAAAACTCAACCACTAGTGGTCGAGTTTTGTTGAAAAGTTCAACCACCATTGGGTCGAAATAGATCTGCTACTCTTCTTAATTCACTAAAATTTTCGAAGAAGGTGGTCGAATTATATTAAAATTTTCGACCAGCAATAAGCAGTTCAAATTTTTAAAAAAAATTTAGGCAGTTCAACCACTTGTGGTTGAATTTTTCAGCAAAACTCAACTCGTCGTCTTCTTCGAAAAAAACTTTAGATCTGAACTGTTTTTTATTTGTGTAATGGCGAGGGAAAAGAAAGAAAATGAATTAAAGAAGGAGAACGAAGGAAAGAAGTGGAGGGAGGAAAGAATTGGGTGGGTCCTCTCGTTCTTTCTCCCTCTTTCTTTCAGTCTTCTCTCTGTCTCTCTCTTTCACTCCTCTCTCTTTCTATAATTTTTAGGTGGCCGATGGTGAGGTTGAGGTGGCCGGTGGTGAGTTCCGTTCAGTGGCTGGCGGTAGAGGTGAGGTGTTAGTTTAATTTACACCCTCACCACCCCCAAGTAAAAAAAAATTAAAAAGGTGATTTTGGACTAAAAGCCCATTTAACTTGTCCATCCTCCCAACATTTTGAGGAACCCCTTTAACAGCACCCTATAATAATATGAATTAATTTGTAATGGATCCTACTTGAATTTGGTGGTGAAGAGGATGTGAATATTTGCGGTTATAAAATGAACATAAACATTCGCACTATGTATACAGATAGTGTTTTAGTTTTGAATATTTGCGTAATAACTGCATATCAATCAATTACCACCATCTAATGATAATAATAATGGTGGTGGCGGAACTAGTGGTGGCGCATTTTTTGAGTATCGGTGACTAGTTAGGTTAATGACGAAGGACAAATCAATTAATAATTTTTTACTAACGGTGATGGTACAGTTATTGTAAAGTGTACTACCAACCTTACTGCAAAAGTTATTTAGGAGGGTATTTGCGTCAATTTAGAAATAACATAAATTACAAGGGGTGTGAGATTATTTGAAAATCGTAGAATGACTTTGCAGTAGGAAAATGCAGTAAGTTTAGCATTTTTCTTTTACTAAAGTTAAAAACAAAACCATTTTTGCTTTACCAAAAATACATGCATGAACTTCCACTAATTTTTACTAAAATTGCACAACTTTTGGTCGATTACTTGAAACCGACAACGCAAATTTCATAAACTGACCTATTGGTTATATGAAAGTGACAATAATTTTATAATTGTGTTGCCAATTTTATATAACCGACAAACGATTTTATATTATCGGCCGTATGGAATCTACTACATAAATATTTAAGTTAAGTGGATTTTGCTAGACGTTGTGCGGGTGGAAATAGGGTCTTGTTACACTTACCGAAAGCCCTATGGGAAATCTACAATGGACGGACGCACATCACTTTTAGAATTTTCCGTGGAATATACAGTGAACTTCCAACATTTCTCATGGGCCAAAACTCAATCTACTCCATCAATTTTTGGGCCCTACTTTATAATAAGTCAAAACAAAAGCGAAAGAAGAGGTGACACGTGTAAGTCATAGTCTACGTAAGCTGCGGAAAATATCACGCGACACGTGTCTCAATCTTTTAAAAATCGAAGAAAAAAATGAAAACAGAAAAATGTTTTTTTTTTTTTTCTGCTCCTTTTTTCTCTGCTTCAGTATTCTTGTCGCGTCCAGCGTGATATTCTCTCAGACTCTATAAATTAAATACTTCTCTCTCTTTCTCTCTCTAGAATTTTTTTTAATCAGTCTTTCTCTCTCTGGGTCTTTCCCCGTCTTTCTGAGCAAATCTTAAGGTTATAAGATTCTTCTTCGTCTTCTTCTCTCTCTGTCTCTGCAAATTCTCTTCACTTGGCCATGTCGAAGAACATATTAGTCACCGGTGGTGCCGGTTACATCGGTAGCCATACTGTTCTTCAGCTTTTGTTGGGTGGATTCAAAGTTGTTGTTGTTGATAATCTTGATAACGCTTCTGAAATCGCTATCAAAAGAGTTACTGATTTGGCTGATGAATTTGGAAAGAATCTTGTCTTTCATCAGGTAAAATGAAACAAAATTAGGTTTTTTGTTTAATCATTTTTGATGAAAAGTTTAGGATTTGAAGTTTCTGTAGTTTCAAATTTAGAACTGATTGGTGATTTTTTTTTTTTTTTGTCAATTTTTGTTCAAATGGTTGTTAGTTACTTTTAGGAAGGAATCGATGTTTTGTTGTTGATTATGTGATGAATATAGTGCAGATTTGTGGATTATTTTGATCATACTTCCTTTGTTAGTTATCTGTTCTAAAGATCGTTATGTACTTATAAGAACGAATTGAGGCTTCATTGTTGATTTTTTGGTCAAAAGTTTAGGATTTGCTAATTAGTGTAGCTTCAAATATAGTACAGATTGGTGGGTTAATTCGAAAAATTGAAATAATAATTCCTTCATCAGTTACGTGTTTGGTTTGAGTTCATTAATTTCTGAAGGAACAGATTGAGGCTTTTTTGCTGATTATTTTGTGAAAAGTTTAGGTTTTGCTGCTGAGTGTAGGTTCAAAAAAAGAAACAAAAAAACTATAGTGCAATTTGGTGGATTAATTCGAAATTGAGATCATAATTCTTTTGCCAGTTATGTGTTCTAAAGATTGAATAAATTGAGGCTTTGTTGTTGATTATTTGGTGCAAATTTTAGGATTTGATGCTTTGTCTAGCTTCAAAGATAGTATCGATAGGTGCATTAGCTCGAAAAATTAAGATCATAATTAGTTTTTTGATTCATCTCTAAAGATGTTTATTTACTTCTAGGTGTGTATTGAAGTGGAAAACTTCAGTTTAATTGGTTTGTTGCACAGGTCTTTTATCAAATATGTAGCTGCCAGTTGCGCTGAGTAGTGTGTTGATTTGAAAGTTGAAACATTTTGAGGTTAATTAGTTGATGAATTTGATCTCTGATATACCTCTGTATCTGTAGCTTTGAATCTCAAGTTAGCCATATTCATTAACAAAGTTTGATCCTAATCTTTGGTTGATATGAATCTGACTTACCCTTTTTCTTTTCTTGAGACGTGTGTTACCAGAACTCTATGAACATAGCAAATTGTTTTTTTTAGGTAGACAAGCATAGTAGGGAGCCAACAAATTTTTAACATGCTTTACTAATGGGGAACATCATCGTTTATGATTATGATAAACTACAAACATTCAATATCGTTATGTTTTCCTTTTCAATATACCAATTACTGGTCTCCACACCTTCGTTGATAAGGATTACCAAATCTCTTTTCCTTTCCTCTGCAGATTGACCTTCGGGATAAACCTGCTCTAGAGAAACTTTTTGCTTCAACCAAGTAAGTTTCTGTTGAGTTTGTTGAACATTGCTTGATGCCCAGTCACTTCTTTCATACCCTTTATAAACTAGAAATCTTGACTGTGATCAGTGTCCTTAAGTTTCTGCTCTAATAACATTCTGCATTTTATTTTTCTCGATTTCACAGAATTACGTGCTATCTTTTCAATCATTTGGTGATATTTCATGGATTTCTTTGATATTTTCTTTGTTGGAGCTATCCTATAGTTGTCAAACTCTTTGACTGACCAAATCCTTTTTACTTGTCAAGCTCTAGGCCAGACCTTTTATGGCCCCCATAACTTTTTGATTGATTGTCAAGAAGCACCTAGTATGGCGTTCTGGGCATAACCACTTGTTTCAATCAAACTTTAGACTGTGAGAGTGTGAGATCACAATGATATTTGGAAGATGCAAACAATAGTCTAAGATGTTTACACCAAAAGAAGATTTATATCATGTTCTGTGAAATCTTCTATGAAGTTATGATCTACCTTATGGGTACTTTAGCTTTGCTCTCCTTTCTTTGTGCTCTATATACTTCTTAGTCTTAACTTTTCTCTTGCCCTTCTCATTTGCATTTCAGTTTTGATGCTGTAATTCACTTTGCTGGACTAAAAGCTGTTGGGGAAAGCGTCCAAAAACCATTGCTTTACTATAATAACAACATAATCGGCACAATAAATCTCTTGGAAGTTATGAGTGCTAATGGGTGCAAAAAGGTATTGATCTCAAGATTCTCATCTTTTTTTTTTTTTAATAATTTCGTTAAAAGAAAAATAATGAAAGAAAGAAAGACGAAGGTCCAGACTACAGGCATACCCTCAATATGCACATAATGTTCACAGAAGACTCAGCAAAGCAAAAGAAATACAGGATTGAAAACGCCTTGGGATATCCTATGAAGTCTTCAATTTAATCACTCGATGTTTGTGACGTGATAGAGCAAACAAAGCCTGTAGCTTTTAACCTTTAGCAAGAGGGGTTGTCTAATGTAAAGCTTCTTCAGCATGTCTTCTTAATGAACATTAAGAGTAGAGATTAATAAAAATTCAGATCAATTTGGTAAAGATAATAAATTTAGGAAAAGATAGTGAAAAGAAGCACATTGATCCATGTAAGCTGGAGAAAAGAGATATTTCCGTAACTTTTCAAATTTAGGATAACCTTATTATATGACTAAGGTTTAGAGGCAAGACTTCATAAGCTACTACAACCTCCACTCCAACATATGAGTGTAAGGTGCACTCCTCTGACACAGGGCTTTAGGAAGGTATACGCATATCTGTGTTTTGGAGCCTTATAGGATGTGATGTATGGCTCTGGAGAGCCTTTGCGCTTTTCTTATAAGGCGCAGAGCGTTTTGGAAAACCTTGCCTTGAGGCTCGAGCACATTGAGTAAACTTCTCGACATCCAATCATTATTTCCATGAGTTGAAAGAAAAAGTAACCCCTAGCCACAACAATGCATGAAATAGTGATGTCAATCGTGTATAACTGCAAAATGAGTGTGGGAAGTCAAATATGTTAGTCCTAGATGTTTTTGAAGAATATAAACCTTATATAACTGCAAGGTTACAATGTTGTCTTCGTATTGTACTTTAAACCTGGACTGATCTTCTATTGCTCAATATTTCAGCTTGTTTTTTCATCATCAGCTACTGTTTATGGATGGCCAAAGGAAGTACCCTGTACGGAAGAGTTCCCCCTGAGTGCGACAAATCCATATGGACGGACGAAGGTACATTTTAGACAGTCATAAGGTCTATGAGTCGAATGATGCTGAAACTATAAGACACAGATGTTGGAATGGTGCCCTTGCTTACGTGAGGAAAACATGAACCAGCATCTGTTCTGTTCCTGCTTTTGTGTTGGTCATTTGCTAAGAACTTTCTGTACATTTTTTATTCTTCTTTTTCCCGGAAAGTGTTTTGAACTCCAATTTTTTCCTCTCATGGTTATGTTGAAATTTAAAAAATCTCTGTCCTCCAGTTCTTTCATGTCCTCTGCTTTTACCCATACCTGATTATGTTGATCCTTGCAGCTTTTCATTGAAGAGATATGCCGTGACATATACCATTCAGACTCTGAATGGAAGATCATATTGCTGAGATATTTCAATCCAGTTGGAGCTCACCCAAGTGGAAATATAGGTGAAGATCCCCGTGGAATTCCAAACAACCTTATGCCGTTTGTACAGCAGGTTGCTGTAGGCAGACGACCTGCTCTGACAGTCTTTGGTAATGACTATTCGACAAAGGATGGCACTGGGGTATGACTATCGTCTACAGCATTTAAATTATTTACTCTTACCAACTTTTTTTTGCTTAAAATTTACATATTAATTAGCCTCCAATATCCAAATTCATGAATAATTATGTTTTTTGTTATTTTACCTAGATATGCATAGGATACATCTTTAACTTGCATGGATTAACAATTACATGACATGAATGCAGAACATTTCGATTATCTGGGCACACATAGAATATTTTTTAAATGCTTATTAAAAAAAATATGTTTGAAATGAAGAAGCAGTTCAAATTGTCCGTGTATGCAAAGAAATGATAATATTTTGTCACAAGCTAGTAAACCAGTTCATCTTACCCCATTTATGTGGGTAAACATAATTTTTGTGCTTCGTAATATTTCATCCTATTTAACCCCATTGATATAAATTTTTTCCGAGTCCATTTTTGTTTTTTGTAAAAAAAGGCTTATGTTGGTGCTCATTATTTCCTTTCAGGTACGTGATTACATTCATGTTATTGACCTGTCAGATGGACACATTGCTGCACTAAACAAGCTATTTGACGCTAAGATAGGTCTGTACTTTGAAAAATAACTTCTTTTTTCTTCTTCTTTCTTTTTTTTTTTTTTTGCTTGTTCCTGATACCTATTTCCTGATCATGTTGGTTGTATGGGGTGTAGTGTCAAGCCGTTAAGTGAAATCAATACCTTTTTTCCAGTGGCTTTTAACTGCAAAGTAGGACTTCAATGACATTGGCACTGACGAAACTCTTTGTATTTTTCTCAGGTTGTGAAGTTTACAACTTAGGAACTGGAAAAGGAACCTCAGTCTTGGAGATGGTTTCTGCATTTGAGAAGGCCTCTGGAAAGGTGTTGTCGTCATAATTGAGAACTTTTGCCTCGTTCTAGATGTCATTTCATTCGAATTTTCAATCTTCTCCTTGCCAGTGACGTATTGTTGTTATGGTGTATTTATTTTCTCCGGATTCTTGATTTCTAACCTGAAATGTTTTGCTTGTCTCAGAAAATCCCTCTGGTTATGGCTCCAAGGCGACCTGGTGATGCTGAGATTGTTTACGCATCAACAGATAAAGCAGAGCGTGAGCTGAAATGGAAGTAAGTGTGACCCTAGACACATAAATATGCTGATAAATAGCACATTTGTTGATGCAGAACTCAAAGATACGATAGATGATATAGATTTGTGAAATAGGACGATGATAGTTAAACAATAGGGGAGTTTCACTGTCCCGACATCCAAACCATGTGACCTGAGTGTTTGCTGGTTGTTGTGTTGGTGGCTCAGCCACCTTACCTTGCACCTATGTTATCCCCAATTTAACTTCCGAGATGGGCTCAGGTCGAGAGTTTTATGTCAGAAGTCCTCAGTTCTAGTAGTGAGAGAGATCCTTCACTTTATGAGCTTTGGGTAGGATGGCGGCTCCTTGTCCGATGTGGAACTATCCCATTTGATCTACAATTAGTAAGAGTCACCACCTCGGATCAAATCCTAACTGTCCACCATCATCACACAATCTATGCCAAATTATCAAACTTGTTGCTAAAATGTTTTGACGTACACCGATCTCGAGTGACATGCACAACTCTTCTAGTGTGGCAACATGATGTATTTGGTTTATGTTGACTCCACCTTGAGCTGAAACCCGTGCCTCCTCCACTTCAGATGACTTTTCATTTAGCATCGTAAATCGTGCCGATACGCTTAGCCTTACTTTCGCCCCTGATAGATTGATACCACTTCTTAGAGGCCCAATCCATTCCTAACATGTTATGTCAACTGAGTTGCTCAAAATCATACTGAATAGAAGATTTTGAAAATTGCAAAACCTACACCAACAATTATATGTTGCAGTTTGTATTTTTTATTTCAGTGTGAACAATCAACATCTTTATGTTTCAATATTGATGTACTTTATGGTATTGTAGGGCAAAATACGGAATTGACGAGATGTGCCGGGATCAATGGAACTGGGCTAGCAAGAATCCGTATGGCTATGGATCTCCTGATACCTCTAACTGATCAAATTTTGAGCCATCATCTTATATATATAATTTAGCCTTATCATCATATTATTATCATAGTTTTGTTTTCACACCAGCATTCAGCCTACTCTGTTTTGGGCCCTTCCATTGGGCTTTGATGATAAAACAATGTTGTAAGTAGCCAAATTTGCAAAGTTGTGTCATCAGAAAAGTGGGTTGTTGGTGTTTCCATGGGTTTCTCTCTCTCTCTCTCTCTCTCTCTCTCTCTCTCTCTCTCTCTCTCTCTCTCTCAAAACCAACTATAATGATTGGTTTCTGAATTTTGTTGAAGGAAAAACAACACACTCCAAGAGAAGTAAGCCAGCAACTGTCGCTGGCAGTAGGTGGATATGAATTATGAAACCATGTAGATCTAAAACAGGGATGATTAGTAACTGTTAACTGTTGACACCCCTCATTAACTGGATCTTTTGACCCATTGAAAATTATTTTCATACAAATTATTATTCTTTTCCTCCTATGCGTAGCCCAGAAGAAACATAAAATTCATGTGGTAATTAATTAAGTACTATTGTAACGTTTTTTTAGATGTGATCTTAAGTAACAAGAGCTGGAGCCGCAACAAGAGCGGGAGCGTAGGAGTGGCCAATAAATGCATTCGGAGTGTGATTCCGAGCAAGAATGCTAAGTTTTAAGGCGGAGAGTGAAGTTTTGGGACGAAGCGTCACTACTATACTAACGGTTCTGGTTATTAAGATATGAACACTTTTTTGTAATGGGAAATTCTACTGCTATCTATGGTCCTACAAGGAATGGTTACTAAGAAATGAACACTTTTTGTAATGGGAAATTCTACTGTTATCTATGGTCATAAAAGGGAATGGTTACCAAGATATGAACACTTGGAAATGACCAAATAATTGATGTTTTGTGAGGATAATAATTTAAATCTTCGTCACAAAAATTCACATTGTTCTAAAATTTTTAAGCCCATCTAATTTTTTTTTGAAAATGCTTTTTAGTTTATTGATAATTTTCAATCAACTTTTAGTTGGATTGAAATTTTTTGTATGATGTGATTTTTTGTGCTCATGACTTATATTACTGTTAGATCTAAAAGAGCAAATGCGAAGAATAAATAAATCCTCACAACTTTTGGCTGAATTATTCATCAATTACCTGAAACGAGACAACATAAATTTCATAAAATGGTCTGTGGGTTGTATAAAATATACATCCACTTTGTAGTTGTGTTCTCGGCTTTAAATAACCAACAAGCAATGTTGTATTTGTCGGCTATTTGAAACCTGTAGTACAAAATTTAAGTTGTGTTGCTTTAGTAACATGCGTGGAAATATCAGCGACCAAAAACAAAACAGCCTTCGGAGATGCGGGTCTATAGTCTAGTGCCACTGGGGTGTTTAAAGAGAAAAAGTGGGGTGGTAGTAGAATTTGTCTTTTGTAATTTTAAAAGTGGTATTTTTTCCAACCTAAAAAAAAAGGGTGTTGTTAAAGGGGTTCCTCAAAATGCTGTGGGGGATGGACAAGTTAAATGGGCTTTTACTCCAAAATCACCTTTTCAATTTTTTCTTTCTTTTTACTAGGGGGATGGTGAGGGTGTAAATTAAACTAACACCTCACCTCTACCACCGGCCACTGAACGGAACTCCACCACTAGCCACCGAACGGAACTCCACCACCGGCCACCTCAACCTTATCATCGACCACCTAAAAATTATAGAAAGAGAGAGGAGTGAAAGAAAGAGACAAAGAGAAGACTAAAAGAAAGAGGGAGAAAGAAAGAGCGGACCCACCCCTTCTTTCCTTCCCTCCCCTTCTTTCCTTCGTTCTCCTTCTTTTATTCCTTCCCCTTCTTTTCCCTCGCCATTACACAAATAAAAAAAAGTTCAGATCTAAAGTTTTTTTCGAAGAAGATGACGAATTCGACCAGTGGTGGTTGAATTTTTTAAAAAAAATCAACTACCAGTTGTTGAACTGCCCAAATTTTTTATTGGTGGTCGAAAATTTTAATATAATTCGACCACCAATGGTCGAATTAGTCATCTTCTTCGAAATTTTTTGTAAATTAACAAGAGTAGCAGATCTATTTCGGCCCAATGGTGGTCGAACTTTTCAACAAAACTCTGCCATCAGTGGTTGAGTTTTGCTGAAAAACTCAACCATCAGTGGTTGAATTTTTTAAAAAAAATCAACCACCTGTGGTTGAACTGCCCAAATTTTTTTAAAAAATTTGAACTGCTTATTAGTGGTTGAAAATTTTAATATAATTCGACCACTCATCTTTTTCGAAATTTTTTGTGAATTAACAAGAGTAGCAGATCTATTTCGGCCTAATGGTAGTAGAACTTTTCAACAAAACTCGACCACCAGTGGTTGAGTTTTGATGAAAAATTCAACCATCAGTGGTTGAGTTTTCCTGAAAAACTCAACCACCACTGGTAGAATTCGTCATCTTCTTCGAAATTTTTTTAGATCTGAAATATTTTTTAACTGAATTTTTTTCTTTTAATCTATGGGGAGGTCTATTTCTATCTAGATAGAGAGGGGTGAGATCTAAAGAAAGTCGAGTTCTAGAGAGGTGGTTGAGGGTAGATGCGGTGGAAAAAATCAAAAAAGAAAAAGGTAGTCGGCAATGGAGTTGTCGGCGGTGGAGGGGAGTTGCCAGCGGTAGAATTGGAGGTGACCGATGGTGAAGTGGGAGTGAGGGTGGTAAAGGTGATAGTTTAGTTTGAGATTTTTTAAGGTTGGGTGGAAAGATACCTACCCATTTTCAGGTAACCACCCCCTTAGTAAAATTATGTCCATCCCCCCAACCATTTTGAAGTATTTTGTCCACCCTCTTATCCTGTCCACCCCCCCAACATTTTGAGGAACCCCTTGCCCTAAAGGCCGGTTTAAGTTGGGGTGAAAGAATATAATGGGTGGAGCACAAAACTCAAAGAAATGAAAATGACACATTTTTAGAATATTGAAATAAAACACGTTAGCTACCTTCATGGAAATGATTTAAGGACTAAAATGAAGATCTCCTCATCATTTGTATCATCTTCACAAAAAACTACACGGAGATGATTAGTTAAACCAACTATTTTTCACTGTTTATTTTTAATCAATTTTTCATGAGCTTAAAGATTCTCACTTCTAAACAATGTGATTCTTTTGTGAGGAAGATCATATTATTTTTTTAAAAAAGCAGCCCTTGGACCATCTCCAAGCATCCTCACAGGTGGGTGTAAGGAGAGTGTAAGAATAAGTCGAGTAGAACATGTAAGAAAAGTTGGGCGGAAATATCCGGCCCGTCGACAGTTTGCTTTCGAAAATATAAACCGCGAAGATGCGGTTCGTTCGCCGATCATTTTTCCAGTTTTTCTCTCTAACCTTTGGGTACATTTTTTTCCTCTGAAACAGCCTGAATACCGTTCGGAAGAATTTGATGCAGTTTTTTCGGTATAAAATTCTGAGAGGATCTTCTCTGTTACATTTGGTTTGAATTCTTCTTCTTCTCAAGGCTTAACCAGGAAGGAACCTAAAAAAAAAAAAAAACAATGGAGAATTTGATCACTTTGATAAACAAATTACAGAGGGCTTGTACAGCCCTAGGTGATCATGGTGAAGAGAGCTCTTTGCCTACTTTATGGGATTCTTTGCCTGCCATTGCTGTCGTCGGAGGTCAGGTAATTACCTCTCTCTCTCTCTCTCTCTCTCTCTCTCTCTCTCTCTCTCTCTCTAAATTACACATTCGCTTTGTGTTATGGGATTTTTTTTTTAAAATTTTATATCTGCATTTGCATGTTTGATGTTGATTTCTTTGATCTTTACCAATTCCGTGCTATATTTCTTTGGTTTTAGGTCGGAGTCATTTCCTTTGTTTCAGGAATTTGATGGATTTTGCCAAATTTTGCTTAATATCTCTTCGTTCTAGGTCCAATTTTCTTATGTTATCTATGATTTTTACTAATTTTCGTTTAATTTATCTTCCTATTTTAGGTCGAAATCGTTTTTATTTTTCTTTCTTCTTAATTTTTTACACTTTTCTGATCTGTTGCACAAGTAAATCAAGTTTATTTTTATGTTTTAGGGATCTAAGTTTGCTTATTTCAAATTGTTGAAGGGTTTTCAAGTAACTAAATCTTAGCATAAGTCTGTTAAGACTGTCATTTTTTTTTACTTATTTCCCCTGAATCCAACCTTAGGTTGTTGAGTTTCTGCAAGAATGCAGTCACTTCTTCCAGCTCCCATTGTTCAGATTTGGTATCCCAATTTAGGACATCACCCTCAAGTCTAATCGTCGCATTTACAAAAGCATCTTTGTTTGAGGATATCCCATACAAAAATGGGAACCGGATATTCGGACGGGACCCATCACACCATTCATCATCCTCCGAACGACCCTCAAGGCCTCAATTGATTCATATCCATGTGGGCTTATGAGCATGCATTATTTAGTTCATCAGAAAATATGTATTTCGTGGTTCCCCTATCGTACTTAAATAGCATGGTTATGGAAACTGAAATGGAAGGTTGAAGATAAGTTTTTCAGCATGTCTCAAAATTCTGTCACCTTTTTTGGTATTTCTATATTGATGGAAATATTAACATTTCTAATATGACTGATTGGAACACCCCAGTCAAAATCTAAAATTTGCTCATTCCTTTTCGCAATGTTTTTTTAGAGTTCTGGGAAATCCTCAGTGTTGGAGAGCATTGTCGGGAAAGACTTCTTGCCTCGTGGATCTGGTAATCTATAGCTCTGCATTACATTTGTTTTGTTACCTTGTCATGTATTTCTGTTGAATATTGACGAATTATGCGGTCAAAATGTGTGCAGGGATTGTTACTCGACGTCCACTTGTCTTGCAACTACATAAGATTGATGAGGGAAAAGAGTATGGAGAATTCCTTCACCTCCCAAGAAAGAAGTTTACTGATTTTGGTAATTATTTCTAGTAATCAGGAATATGATCTTTTTCTGTTTTTTTTTTTTTTTTTTAAAATTCACTCATTCTGATGTTTGGTTTCTAGAAGTGTCATCAGCATTTGCTTGTCCGAAACCCTATCTAACATGCTATACCCCCTCGCCTCGCTTATAAAAAAATGATATATATTTTGTTTCTGTAGTTTAATCTCATTTAGGTAGAATTCGTGCATCTGTATTTTTCTTAACTATTAGTGTCAGTTGTTTTATCTAACCTGCTAATCTCAATGATAATTGTGTAGTTGCTCTGAGACAGGAGATCATGGATGAGACAGATCGAGAGACAGGGCGCTCCAAAGCCATCTCCACTGTTCCAATTCATCTGAGTATCTATTCTCCCAATGGTGAGATAAAGATGAGAATTTCTTTTTTTTTTTTTTTACTTCAAATTGGAAGTGGATCATGTGATTTTCTCTTTATGCATTACATGACTGTTTGGGAATATTGGGGACTTACCATGTTTCTAGAAACAGCAGATTGTACTACTGAAAAACACATGGTGCTTCTCGGCTTTATGTTTTCACTTTATTCATGTTGATTTCTGTTGTCTTTGCATGAAGATCTCTACGTCAAATGGGATGTGTCATGTGAACTTTTCTCTGTAGGCATTTCATGAACTTTTATAGGCGGACTTGTCTGAGAACATAGTCAGCTTGGAAAACTTTCCAGGAAATCGTCGGTACTTGAGTATTTTGGAAATTGATAATTGTTGTTCCTGAGTCCTCTTACTGTATTTCTAGAAATTACAGATGCTACTACTGAAAAGCATGTGGAGCTCCTATGCTTCTCATATTTTCGCAATATAGTAAAGTCCATCCCCATTGTGTTTGTGTTTGCGTGAATGTTGTACTTATGTTGCCAGTCCTGCAATGGGGTTACATGATCATTAGAAGATTTGTCTCATGCATAGCTTTCCCCTTCCTGTTGTAAGCATTGGTGCTTCTTCATCCTTTTCTTCTGTTAACACGGGAACGGATTCACTAGTAGTTCAATTTCGAGATGCTTGCAGCCTTTATGTGATTATCTTGGGATGAATCCAAATTGAAGCACAAATCTTTTTCTTTTTCATTTTCTCCTCCTTCCCTTAAAACTTGTTGATATCTGACTTTCTATTAATTGATAAAAAAAATTGACAACATTTATTCGTCCATTTTTCCTTTAAAATTCCATTGGAGATTTACATGTACACACATGTTTTTATGTGGGAAAGATAGTTATAAGTCTTACATAGTAACATCCACATTTACGTCATATTTTGGATTGTGATTAAAGTATGAAATTGTAATACTCATAAAAAACAGGTGTAAAATTCTAATGTTTATTTAAATTTGACTCATCTGTTGATCTGAAATTGAACTTATTGTTTCCTCATCTAGCGTAGTGATACTGATACCTAAGACAAAACCCACATGTCCCTTCTCTTTCAAATTTTTTTTTGTACTCTGACTTTAACTTATGCACATTATGCAGTTTACTTAACCAGGTTCTGTATGGTTCAACTTCAGTTTACTTTATTCTTTTCTTTTTCGGTTATGTTTTCTGATGATGGATTGAACCTTGACAGTTGTAAATTTGACGTTGATTGATCTTCCTGGACTTACGAAAGTAGCTGTTGGTGAGTCATATTCATTTCTTAGATTTGGCAATCATCATAAAGTTTTGCCTCTAATGAAAGAAGACTTATTTTGTTTTACTTGATACTAACACATTTATTGGGAACAATAGAGGGTCAACCTGAAAGCATTGTGATGGACATTGAGAACATGGTTCGGTCCTATATTGAAAAGGTAAATCCTTGCAAATCTTGAATTTCATTTGGTCAAAAGATCATTTCGGTGCATCCATCAAAAATTTCCCAAACATGTCCCTCGACCAACAATACCAACCACACCATATTTCTTGAAGCTTGTATTTTATAATATGTGACGTAAACATGGAGTTTACCTTCTTTAGCATATTAATGTGTTTCAGCAAGCAGAGTTTACTAAGCTAAGAAGTCACATGGAGTTTACCATGTTTAGAAATCTCATTTCTACTTCATCTACTTATTTTTGTGCCAGTCATGTGACTTCTTAGCATAATAATGTGTTTTAGCAAGCAGAGTTTTGGGTCAGAGTGCTATATAATTTACTTCCTGCATATCTTGTGCTAGTGGTCCTTTTGTTTTCTCTGTTTTAAATTTAGTCTTTCGATGAGCATATTCAAGAGAAAGTAGGTTGATAACAAGGTACTCATTTATTTGGTTAACTTTGTCATCCATCTTGCAGCCTAATTGTATAATACTGGCGATTTCACCGGCCAACCAAGATCTTGCTACATCTGATGCAATTAAGATCTCTCGTGAAGTAGACCCTAAAGGTAAGGTTACCTACCTTGTCGTTTTTGTCAGTATGACATCATTTTAATTCTTATACCAACATTTACTGCATCTTGATTAGATCTTTGAGATTCCTTTTTATCAAATGGGTTAAGATTACGATTGCATTCTTACTAGTAACTTCTGTCTTTTGTTTATTTTTCAGGAGAGAGAACATTTGGTGTCTTGACAAAGATTGATCTTATGGATAAGGGTACTGATGCAGTTGATGTAAGTAAGCTTACTGCTTTTGCAATCGTTACTGTACATTGCAATATGAAGACGCTTTATTATTCTCAGATTCACTTTTTCTTGGGTTTGAAATATAGAGGTTGTGAACAAAGGTGTTCTTGTTTCTTTTTAATTTTATTCTAGACTAGGAAGCATTTACCTCTGCTGGCAGGGCTGTATTTTGAGTAACACTCTTTGGGTTCTTTAGATATTGGAAGGAAAGTCATATCGTCTACAGTTTCCTTGGATTGGTGTTGTTAATCGCTCTCAAGCTGATATTAACAAGAGTGTTGACATGATTGCTGCTCGGCGTAGAGAGCGGGAATATTTTGCAAATTCTCCAGAGTACAAGCATCTTGAACACAGAATGGGTTCTGAGCATCTAGGGAAGATGCTCTCGAAGGTAAACTTTACTGTTCTTCTCTTGCAACTTATTTTGTATGGACCAAGTGGGAGATGGATACTATTTCAATCTCTGTTTATAACTCTTTAACCAATAATTTTATATTTAGCACCAAATCTTATTTATACAGACTACTTTTTGCAGCACTTGGAAACTGTTATCAAAGCTCGAATTCCAGGCATTCAATCACTTATAAATAAAAGTATTGCAGAACTAGAATCAGAACTGAGCCGTCTTGGGAAGCCTATTGCTGCTGATGCCGGTGTACGTCTTGGTTCTTTTGTTGATTTCTTATTTGATTAGCACTTATCTTTACATTTGGATACCTGTAGCTTGTGCCTTTTCCCTGTGGAATAGGTTTATGACAGTTTGCTCATTCCGTGCAGGGAAAGTTGTACATGATCATGGAGATTTGTCGCATTTTCGATCAAATATACAAAGAACATCTTGATGGCGTGTATACACTATTTCCATAATTATTTACCTTTTCCAAGAATACCTATTCGGTTCTTGTGTTCATTCCTATCTATAAATTTATCTTCCTTTTCTGATTGCAGGCGTTCAGGTGGTGATAAAGTCTACAATGTTTTTGATAATCAATTCCCTGCAGCTCTAAAAAGGTTGCAATTTGACAAGCATCTCTCAATGGATAATGTAAGAAAGCTAATTACTGAAGCAGATGGTTACCAGCCTCATTTGATAGCTCCTGAACAAGGATATCGTCGTCTCATTGAATGTTCTTTAATTTCTATTAAAGGTCCCGCTGAGGCAGCTGTTGACGCGGTATGCATTAATATGGCTACAAGTAAAAGTTTGAATCTTTCAATCTTCAAAGGCAAGCAATGTTTTTACTTGGTCACATGCTCCATAATATTTGTGATCCTTGCAAATGTTTCTCTTTTAATTTCTTGTGCATGTTTCATGTATGGAAGAGGGAAATAAAGTTTATAGGCACTTAAGGCTCAATAAGATGTAGATTAGATTAAAATTTCTGATTGATCAAGGGTTTTGTAATTGGAAAAGGGTTAGAATTTTAAGGGGGCAGAAAGGTTAGGTTTTGAGGATGAACTAGCTTGGAGTTTCGGAATTGGATCTAGGATTTAGAATTTTAGATTAAAACTTGATGACTGTTTGAAGGTTTTTCAACGATAGCTGTTAGGATTTATGAACAATGATAAAGAGATAAGAAGATAGAAAGTAAAGCCTAGAATGGCCATGGTTTTTAAGAAGTAGGAAACACTCCCAGGAAGAAAGGTTGATAAAAAATAGTAAATGAGGGGTTCTTGACTGCAAATTATTAACAATCAAATTCTGGAACCCTGAACTCGAAATAAGTCATAATCAGAATTTAAATCCTGTGGATTATGGGGACACATATACTTCAAGATCCTTTAAACTTCTAGTTTATCATTATATAATTT
This sequence comes from Macleaya cordata, assembly GCA_002174775.1. NCBI lineage: Eukaryota > Viridiplantae > Streptophyta > Magnoliopsida > Ranunculales > Papaveraceae > Macleaya > Macleaya cordata. The sequence continues at coordinate 248,213 of MVGT01004232.1, read as the reverse complement.
CACTTTCTGTAATTTGTTTTATACAACAAGTCTTTTTGCCGTTTGGATTAGTAAAAGTATCTTATTAAAGAGAATTTTTGAAAAAAAAAAGCCAAAGGAAAATATATAATTAAAGATTTAGGAAAGAGTACAATTGAAGGAAAGAACACAATACAACCAGGGGAGTCCACATGGTCAGACTCCACGAAAAAGGCAAAGAAAGGACCCAATCGGATGAAGAAAACAAAAAGTCACAAAAATAAACTTTTGCCAGAAAATGCGAAAGCATAAAATTGATATCGAATTATAAGCGGATGAGCAGCAGGCCAAGTGTAGATCTGGAACTTAATCCTCATAACAAGATCATGGAAGGAGGAATCGATGTTATGCAGCATATGTTGTTCTTTCTAGAATCTCTTTATATTAGTTGTTAAAAGCAAAAAAAGAATTCTCTTGTATTTTATGGGATGAAACTTTTACACTGCTGGGATACTCTATGCCACAATGGAGTGCTAGTGTTATAGTGATTGAGAATTTCTTTTGGCATGATTCCAGGTTCATTCAATACTGAAGGAGCTGGTCCACAAATCTGTCAGTGAGACTGTGGTAAGTTACTTGCCATGCTAAATATTTGACCAAACTATGGTATATAAACTGATAGTGATGATTTATGCGATGTGGTGTAGTCTGGGGTTTGAACTTTGAATCATTCAACTGGAACTTTTGGTTTTGTTGTTTTAGCCATGACTCGCTAACAAAGGAATTAATGCCAAGTAACACTGATATCTTTTCATATTTTTATGATTTGGAAGGCCTAAACATCTGTTGCTTATACACTTTTTTTTTTTTTTTTCTTTTTTCGGATTTTGGATGTTTGATTTGATTCAAAGTATTGACAATTAATTTTGTAGAATGCTAGCAGGCAACTCTAAATATTTGCTCACTTGCAACTTGGTAAAAGAAAAGAAACAAATGTCGATGTTATACATAGCATGGACGTTTAGGCTATTTTTCTTATCAGTTATTTCTTTGCATATGTGAAAATGAGCAACCTCAGAATATGAGCAACCTCAGAATATTAAATATATTACCTCAGAATATTAATATATGATGCATTAGAGTCGAGCTCAAGGGCTGGTTTTGGTTGGTAATCTCCTCACCATGAAAATCACCCTCGCAAAACATCAACCTCTCTAAAACTACTAACCATATATTAATGTGGAGTTTGACTTAATTAGTAAAATAGAAGTTCCAGAAACTTCTCAATTTGCATTCCAATTTTTATAAGGTTTAAATGTCGGAGCAGCTAATTTCTTGTGACAATAATTTTCATGGTGAGGAGGTTATCCTATCAAATCTGTAGTTAAAATTTATGGTAGTATGGTACAAAACACAGTTCATAAGATATGATATATTGGGTGAGCCTTATCAAATATAGAGTTAAAATTAGTGGTAAAACATAGGAATTATTTGACATATAATCCATGTTTGGAAGTCTAGAAGTGTCACAGTGGACTGATCTTTTGTGAGAACGATATCTAAGGAGAGAACATATTCCACAAAAAATTAAGCCCCTGAATGATCTCCATGTGGGCTTAGCGACCAGATGTTATTTGAAGAGGACGTTAGATATGCATGTATTCCATTCAGTTCTTTCCTTTAGTATCTCTCGCAATTCATTTCATAGATGAATTTTCATCCATGTTCTGTACAGGAGCTAAAGCAATATCCCAGCCTTAGGATGGAGGTCGGGAATGCAGCTTGTGAATCGTTGGACAGAATGAGGGATGAAAGCAAGAAAGCAACTCTTAAACTTGTTGATATGGAGTGCTGTTACCTAACTGTTGATTTCTTCCGGAAGCTTCCTCAAGACATTGAGAAGGGCGGAAATCCAACACATTCAATTTTTGATAGATATAATGATTCATATCTCAGGAGAGTAGGTTAGTATCCATTTGCGCTGAACGTCATTTACTTCATGTACATTACGATCTGATAATTTGTGAAGCTCAATCGCTTCATGGCAATGAAATCTTGACTTGGTGACTCCAAACTTATCTAATTACGTTGCTGTTAGACTATATAACATACATAAATTATTTTTATGGCAGCGAGGTTTTGTCCGCGCACTTCTAACTTGGGTGAATAAAACCAGCCAGACTGATTGGTTGTTTTGGAAATTGTAATGCAAACAAAAAAAAACTGTAGCTTCAAAACAACCAATCCAATGACTCGTGGATGGTTTTGTTCACCCACGCCAAAATTGGTTGAACAAAATAGGATCCTTTTTGTGTACCTTCAATGAACATCCTAAAGTTTGCTGGTATAATCTATCTGGCAAAGTACTAATCGTGGTCTTCTTCTTATTTTTTTTTTCAATCTAACAGGAACAAACGTCTTGTCTTATGTCAATATGGTTTGTGCGGGCCTGCGAAACTCCATTCCAAAGTCCATCGTTCATTGTCAAGTACGTGAGGCTAAACGCTCCCTTCTTGACCATTTCTTCACCGAGTTGGGCAAAAAAGAGGTGAGGATGGACCTAAGTAATGTGCCAAATGTTTGTAATGGAGGCGCTTGAAGATCACAAGCAATTGATTTCGTACTAAAAGACATTCCAATGTCAAGCTAATGAGTCATTTTGCATTTTCTTTTTGAAATAAGAACTTCTAATGCGTATTTGAAAAAAAAAAAAAACAACTCTGTTTTGCAGACGAAGCAGTTGTCATCATTGTTAGATGAGGATCCAGCAGTCATGGAGCGTAGAACTTCTCTTGCGAAGAGGCTGGAGTTATACAGAAGTGCTCAAGCAGAGATTGACGCTGTTGCTTGGGCCAAGTAGATCAGATTTATTCATTCTTTTTTTACTTCGAATGGGAAAGACGTAAGTTAGTTATTCTTTCATTCATTACTAGGCATCTTAAGGTGTTTCCTCTCTGTATCCATTCTTTTTTTTCTTTTTTTTTAACTTCTATCGATTGGGAAAGACGTAACTTTGCAATTCTTTCATTCATTACTAGGCATCTTAAGGTGTTTCCTCTCTATATCCATTTTTTTCACTTCGATCGAATGGAAATGCTTACGATCCTGGAAACCATGTGACCATGTCCTGATTATTTATGAGAAAGTTGATATTTGGTTTTTTTCTTTGTTTTTAGGTGGAAATTAAGGTTCCGTTATTAGAAGGAATTATTAGGAATAAATGATTGTAAATTGATATACTGTTTTGCACGCTCAAAAAATAAAGTGCCACGTAGATAGCAGAAGCCATCGTGCCAAACGCTTATACCATAGAAACATAATATAGATAATATTTTATTAATGTAAATTATAACCGTATAATTCCATACATGTACATGAGGGGACAGTGTCTAGTCCCTTCTCCCCCGACTATCCCTAGCGACGGAAGCTTCTAACCTGCGCCTGGCGCGCAGGGTCGTCCGCTATCTGATCTTCTCGGAGCTTGACGACAGTGTAGACGCCTGCCCCAGTAAGGGCACCAAGAGTGGGTGCCACCAGGTAAATCCAGAGTGCCCTATAATTGCTTGCTGCCACAGCAGGACCTAAAGTCCTTACCGGATTCATCGAAGCACCACTTGATGGCCTGTACAAATTAATTAAAATAAACGTTTTTATTAGATAATCGATCCAGATTTATCATTTTTAATTCCTTTTGAAATGTGAATTAATTTACTAACCCGGCAATCAGAATATTAAGCATTACGGTTGCTCCCACTGCTATTCCCGCCAATTCTCCCACCTAATAAAAGTTGATCAAATAATTAAAACAATTATGAATCAAAATAATTTCTGAATCTTTCATTACTATATAATGTGTTAGAACTTAGATCAGCTAAGTCTATGAGCCCTCAATACACTCAAAACATATGTTTGCTCCTATACATCCATTCCTTTTTTTTTTTTTTTTCTTTCAAAATTGTCATCCATGGTAAAATTATAAAAGTATCTCACCCTCAGCCTTAAAAATTACAAAAATGTCACTTCTAAAATTTTCTAAAATACCCTCCTAATAAAAAGAAGCATATTTTAACATGCAAGAAATAACAATCAATTTTTAAAAAATGGATAAATTTTAGGCGTATTTTTTTTATTTAACAAACTTCAAATGAGGTTAGAAATTTTAAAATGAGCACTGATTCTTGAATATGTGACGATCTAAATAGCGAGGAGTACATCCTACCTAGGAATCATCTCCATGTTCTTCTCACATGATGAGGTTGCAGCAAAGATGTTTTAAATGGAGTGCAATATCCCTCCTCAACATTATTTTCACATATTAAACTTTTTAATTATAATCATGCATGAATACCCACACCAGCTAGTGATAATAATTAAAGTTAAAGACGTCATACCGCCCGAGTATCAGTGGCAACGCCGGTGGCAACAAATAAGAGATTGAAGGTGATGATGAACTCAATAGCGAAGGCCTGACCGGTGCCGACGGAAGGGACAGTGACACCTCCAGACATGAACGGGTGAAACACACCCTTGAGTGCAAAAGAGGCACAGATTGAAGCTGAGACCTGAGCAATAATGTAAGCGGGCACATGAGCCCAAGGGAAGTGACGGAACGCGGCGAAAGCTATGGTGAGCGATGGATTCAAGTGCGCCCCTGATATGTGTCCGGTCGACAATATTACTATCATCACTGCAAGCCCAGCGCACGCTGCGTTTCCAATGAGCGTCTCTGTCCCATTGTACTTCTGGTTCACAATGGGCCCTGCTGTGGCTGCAAACATCAATATGAAGGTTCCTACGAACTCCGCTCCCACCTGTGCCATGCATGTCAATTAATATATGCATACATGATTTTGGGGTTGTTCTACACTCACCAAGCATTTTTCACCCGCTAAATTCACTTACTGACGTGTTACTAATTAAATTCAGTGATAGAAGAAACGTAAGGGGTCCCACATTATTCATTTCACATTTTTTCTCTAGATTTTATTGGTTTCACATCAACAACGCGTAAATTTAGTGAGTGAGAATCATGGGTAAGTTCAGAATTAGATCTACATGACGAAGAGATCATAATCACACTAAAAAATAGGCAAAATTGAGTACTTGCCTTCCTAGCAAGAGAGACGTTAGGGGTGGAGAACTCGCTGAGACACGTGTGATCCGGTATCCTCGTGCCAACCGGGAAACACTTGGGATGTGGCATCGAGTTCCGATCATAGGACATCGAGTCAACTCTGAGTGCCGAGAACAGTGGCCCTCCGGGCGTGCCAGTCCCCGGTGTCGCCGGAGCTGAGCAATTCGGCGTCCCATTCTCAAATGCTGCCATCCTTCTCTGTTCTTACGATCGATAAGAAAAACAACTAATTTTCAGCAAGCAGGAAACAAAAAGCATCACGAAGAAATGAAAAATGAACGTACGTGCATGTATGTTTGATTGGTTTTTATAGATGGTTTCGTTAAGGAATATATAATTATCAAAGGAAGACAACTCAATAGAGTGATGAGAAACTCTCATGATCAGAGTAGAGAAGAGAATCAATGATTCAATATTTCAATGCCCTACTCATCAATGTACTCACTCACCAGCTAATAAAATTATATGAAAATATCTTCAGATCAAATTAAAACATCCCTGATCCCCATCATGTGGGCCTGAAATGATCTGGGCTGATTGCCGGTTAAGATGTTTCTTTCATCACGTACATCATCATATCAGTCTATTTTAAAATTTCTAATCTCTTATAAGGTTGAGTAGAAATCAATTGTAAAAGAAACTTACATTGTCTCAAATTTGACCATTTTTAGGGCAACTTTAGTGGGAAAAGTGTAACCTCTTGATCAAACAGTTTTGTGTCTCTAATAGCTCTTCAATCCCTTAACATGGATCCCTCTCAACTAGAATAGAGATCCTTAGTGAAGAGGAGATTGGATGAGCGGGACGCTCAATGAATGAACGTGAGTGTTTAGCATGCTGAACGGATGAGCGTCATGCTCATCCTTTGAGCGTACCATATTTTTTATTTCTATTATTAGGAAATTTATTTCTCTCTTTCTTTTCTTATTTTCTTTTCTTAAAAAATTTTTTAATAAATTTTCTCTCTCTTTCTTTCTCAAACGTTTATATTTTCGTTCTCCTTTTCCATCCTTTTTAAGGGATATGAGGATATTCACAAGGGGAGATGGACCAAGAGATTAAAGGATCTATTTTTCCATATCCACTAGAGTTACAGGGTGATTTGAAGTAATTAATTTTTTTTTAAAGGATTCCTTTTTGATGTGATGATAAAATGAATATTTTTTGATCGGAACAATAAAATGAAGATCGTAATTACAAAAAAATCAATTCATATATAGGTGCAATATCCATCCTCTTTTAATAAGAGGGTCACGATTAATTTTAAGACACAAAAGTACCTTTGTAAAAAGATCCTCACCCATCATTTCATTTATCGGTCGGACAGTTTAAAATACACTAACAAATAATTCTAATCATGATGCATGTGAGCATGTCATACATGAAAGGGCCAGGGTTTCAAACCAAAATTAAGATTATGAAATCTCAATATTATATTAAATTTTAAAAATAATCTGTTTGATCCATGAATCATGAATGGGTTTCAAACCAAAATCGAGATTATGAAATCTTAATATTATATTAAATTTTAAAAATAATCTGTTGATCCATGAATCATTAATGGTATCAATCTGCCTATCAAATCAAAATATTTTGCAATCTCTTAAAAGTCCCCAAGTGTCCCTGATAAGAATGCTTCAATTTATCATTACTTCTTTTTTTTTTAATGGATTGCTATTTATTAAAGAGGATTTGATACTAAAACCTTAATTATAGGAACTTCTGCTTCTAATCACTCTAGGAAGTAGTCTTTCGAACACTTCATTCATCTATGACTACCGATTAATTTTCACACTTAGGGGACATTTCTTTAAATACACATACACTTGGCCTACAAAATCATATAGAGATGATTCAAAGACTAATTTTCGGTAAAACTAGTCTCCTTACTATCAAGATCATCCACGTACAAAATAGTACACTCTAAAACATCTAATCGCATCAAATCAACTACTAAAAATCAGCAAATTTTTAGATACGCCATTTTTGCAATTGATTTACAATCAATTTCTTATAAAACTTGAAATTTTATTGAAGATGATCTTCACAATAAGAAAATTATTGACCACATACATTAAACATTAGCTGTTGAATTATCTTTACTTGGGCTTGTAGACCAAGTGTATCGACGAAAAGATGTCCCCGAACGTGACCCCAGCATTAATATTTAACTAATTAGAAGTCTTCGTCCATTTTACTCACTAGTGTGCATGTGGTACGTGCATCCTAGCTATACCCATGTTACCTTTCGTCAACTATCATAAAATTTTTTATAGACATTATTAAAAGTTAAGAGATTAATTTATTCTTCAAACATTAATTATTTAAGTAAATAATAATTTAAATAGAGTTAGTCCGCATACAGCTTATTCATACATTGTGTGGTTACAAGATTTTTGTAGGGCGTGCATCGATTTGATTCGGTGGCTTTGAGCTTGGTTTGCTGGAATGAGCTTATTGGGGTTGAGAATTGTGTCTGGCATATTTGAGTTTTGCTAGAATAACACCAGAATTTGACATCAGAATATTACATTTGCTTTTTAAAAGTGGTATGAGGGGCTAAAATAGAATTAATATTTTTTCAACAACTGTTATGATTGGTTTCCAATCAATAAAATAAGAAGATGTAGTCTTTGGTGTCAAAATCTGGTGTCCCTGTAGTAATGCCCGGCATATTTTGGCAAAAGTAAACTCATGTTCAGTTAATAGATATATCTTTTCCTGGGGAGAAATTTTAATAGAATCCCAAAATGTTATTGGCAGACCCGTAAGGATGGACTTAGTCAATTTACTTTGACTTTACAATTACTGGCAGTCTTCATTTTAATCAAATGACTTTATAATGTAAAACTTTCTTTCCACTTTATATTAGGTTTTGTAAAACACCATCAAGCAGTTCATGTTCCATAACATATTTTGTTGTTTTGAAACAAAAAATTCGATTTTGTAACAGTTTTTTTTGGTTCTCGAACTATGATTCAATACTGGAAGTCCAACGGCATCTCAACACCGATTAGTTACACACAACCTAGTAAAGAGGAATGGAGTCGATTTTTTTTTTTTTGAAGAAAACGGATAGAATACAATATGGCACCTAACTACTGTTTTTTTTGTACGATATGCACTAGCTAATTTCTAAGACAATAATTAGCCTCGTGCAACCAAAAAAATAAGTTTAAAACTGCAGTGCATAGCTGATTGTGAACCATGCTTGAAAAACAAAAAAAAAAAACAACGAATACGCGCAACTCGAAAAAATTGTGTTTGAAGGGATAAAATTGGTAATTGTGGTATTTTGCTTTATGAGTTAGTTCCTAAATCATAATCATACCATCACCATTTCACATAAAAGATAAAAAACTTGAAAAAACTTCAAGATATCTAGGATTTTGTTCGTCTGTAACATGAGAAAAAACCCAATGATTGGGTATTTTAGGGTTTTGGAGGGTATAAATATAAAGGTTAAAATCGTTTGACCATATGAAGGGGGTGCCAACAAGATGGGGGCCTTCCATTAACAATCAATGCAATCTTGAGGGTGCCTACAACCGGGTCCTACCCATAAGATTTTGGTGCCTACACCAGAGATATGTGGTATTGAAATGAGTCAAATTCAAACTGTTCATGCCCAAAAAATAAATACTACCTCACCGTTTTACTAAGAGCTTTCCAAATATTTATTTATTTTTTATAAAAAAAATATGTGAAAATATTGGATGAGTTACAAAATCACCCAATAGATAATGTACAAAATCACCCAATAGATAATGGTTGAGAAGAAAATTAATAGATCTTTTTAGCACAACAGAAAGAATCCCTTAATATTTATATGATGACTTCTAGCTCATACATGTTTTTCTTGTCACACTTATTATATGCCAATGAATGAATAAAATGTGAGAAGAAAAAACTAGCAAGTTTTACCTTCCAAAAAAACTAGCTAAGTTTTGCATTTTTTTTTTTATATAAATTGATCCATTTGTAAGTCTTTGCATCAAATTCTGAGTATGGTACCTGTTAAAATATTATTATAGCTAATTAGTTGTATCTATATTTCATTTCATACTATTAATGTTTTAAGTTATATAACCTTTGTCTTAAACAAATCACTCAATCCCTTATTAATAATTTTTTTTATAAATTCATGATTTTAAAGGCAAAAGATCTAAGAATTGAGATATGGGAGGAAATTGAATTAAATATCTACCTAAGAAAAAGGTATAATTAAGATATATTTATTTAACAAGTATATTATTGACATTGCCTTTATTTCAAATATAATAAGATGTCTCTGTCCCATGCATTACAGGATTCATGGTACACTTATTTTGGAAGATTTATAGACAGTTGGATTTGGACAAATGAAGGGTCATGATTAGCTCGGATGTGGACTTATACTTATGATGAAATTCGAAACCGTCTCCCACTAGATCGAGGACTGTGCTATTTAAACACCAAAATCAGGTGTAATAATTGTAATATCGGACCGTGGGGTCCACATGATTATAGTTCAAGAACTTAAATTTTGTGAAGTTATTCTCTTCACCGACATTTGTGTATGGGTAAATAGTTGAGATAGCTTATTTTCTCTTTACACCTTAATCATACCTTTGAGAACATTGTTCTTTCACTCTGCAAGCTCGTCAAATTACTTTGAGTGCAGAATTGCTAGTGATGGTAGCTACTAAATTGGTCAAACCTATTCTATTATTTATTATTTAAGAAATCTCATGAAAAATTATTGAGAGAGGGCATTGGGTCTTTCATTCCTCAAAAACACCATCAATCAATTCCTAGGTTTAGAATTTTAAGATGTAACAAACAACTATCTGTAATGTGTTTGAACCCAGAAGAAATTTTGTAAATGGGAGCATAAAATGTGTTAGTTATGTAACATAAGTTGTGTTTGAACCCATAAGTTATGTTGTAATTTGGTTGTTTGGTTAAGAACGTTGATTCTTTCCTTATTTTTCTAATTCTTCTTATTTATTTATTTTTAATTCTTGTATTTTATGAGATTGGTCGAATAAAAAGTTTTGGGTGATTTGTGTTTAGACTCTTTTGACCGATTTTAATGTTTAGGCCCTAATGTTGTACAATTTCGAGTTTAGACCCTAACATCCACTTTTTTCTGTTTTCTCATTTTTTCTTTTCCATCTAAGCCCTCTATCAATTATAAGTCTAACTTATAATTATTATTTTTAAATTATTAGCTGCATTGCAAGAAAAGGAACAAGCTAGAGCAACAAAACTTGAATGATCTTGTATATGTCCAATACAACAACAAATTGAAAGCTCGCTATGAAGATCGAGCAAGCTTAACTCGAAGAGAAATCAATCCAATTATCTTGAAAAGCATGGAAGATTATCAAGAGTACTGTCAAGAGTGGTTAGTTCCCCATGATGCATCCAATAATCGTGTAAGTGACGTGATCTTACTATTGGGGTTATCCCACATCGGTTGTTGAAGGGGTTGGTGGTCACTTTATAAGTTTGAGGGAAAGCCTCATCTCTTGAGCTAGCTTTTGGGGTTGAGAGAGGCTCAAGACCACCCAAACACTGGTATCAGAGCCCCAGGTTACCAACAGTCTCATCCCAATAGTAACTGGGAGAAAAACGGGTTGTCCTGCCTCTGACCCACCACCTGATGTGTGAGGGGGAGATTATTGGGGTTATCCTACATCGGATGTGGAAGGGGTTGGTGGTCACTTTATAAGTGTGAGGGAAAGCCTTATCTCTTGAGCTAGCTTTTGGGGTTGAGAGAGGCCCAAGACCACCCAACCAGAAACTGAGGATGATGAAGAAGCAGGTTAGAAGAATGAGACTCTAATGGCGATGGCCTTCCATCAGCGGATGTTGATGATTTAGAGACTCAATTATTGATTTAGACATTTTTAATTTTGAGTTTTTGGGTGACGTTGATTTGATATGACTTGTATGGTTAGGTGACTTGGCTTTTATTTCTGGTAGTTTAACTTTGAACTTGTTAACTGTGATTGGACAATGGGATTTGTGATTGTGTTCTTCATTGATTTGCAATATATTTCGTTTTATGGTCATTTATGCATGGAAGTCGCAAAAAAAGACCAAAAAGTGAAATAAGTTGAATAGACCTTAAGAAGGGGTACAAATTGATTGTAATTATAGAATTAATGACAGGAAAATGAGGGTCTCAGTATTTCACTGAAGGTAAAATTGAGTCTATCCACCTTTTTTACTCTCTTTACCGTGTATTCAGGTTACAAGTGCTAAGTGATTTTTTATTTTTTTTTGTTTTCTGGAAAATGATGTAATTTGTTAGACTACACACTTCCTTGGGTGTTTTTGTTCTATCAATTGATTTTTCTTAACGTGGATCACTCCTTTGTCTTTGTTTTTGTTTTTAAGCCTTGTTTTCAGATTACCAAGTGATTAATGATTTTTTTTTTTTTTTTTTTGTTCTCGGAATAACGAAGTAAAGAATACTCACTTTGGGAGAAAACAAAAAATCCAAATTTGATTTGTTTTTTGTTCTATCAAATGATTGATCTTAACGTGCATCACTAGTTTGTTGTGATTTTTTACTTTTTGTGCCTTTTCTTCAGATAAAGGGTGATAATTGATTGTTTTGTTGTATGCAAACAAAGTAATCTATTGCTGGGTTTTTGTTCCTTTTTTTATTAGATTACTCACTTTGATGGAATATAAAAATAGAAATTTGATTTGTAGTTTTTCTTCTCTATGAACCGATTCTTCTATTGCTTGCAGAGTCAGTTCGATTCGGTTGCAATGTCGACTATTAACAGTAACTCCACAAGGCTCGGGGGTCCTATTGTGGGTGTTGGGTGGTCTTGGGCCTCTCTCAACCCCAAAAGCTAGCTCAAGAGGTGAGGCTTTCCCTCACACTTATAAACTAACCACCAACCCCTTCCACAACCGATGTGGGATAAACTCCAACAATCTCCCCCTCACACATCGGGCCTTGGGTCAGAGGCATAATGTTACGGTCCATATTTTTAATTTTTATTAGTAGTTATTTTTAAAAGTTGATTTAGTAGATTTTATATGATTATTACTAATATTTAGGGATTTGGGTTGTAACGTGGGTTATTTGGTTTAGAATCTTTAGATAGGATTTAGTTAGTTTGAATTGGTCCACCTTAGGTGTCCCATACGTGAATAACTAGAGAGATATTCTCTCCTGATTTATTGGGATTTAGAGTTGTGGGTTGTTTATGTAATCTCTTATTTAAGTGATGAATGAAAGTAGGAAGGTAACGAGTAATTAAAAACTTAAAGTTGTGTGTTGAGGTCAGGAGCTCCTTAGTAAGCTCTATTGTTATCTGTTCTTATCTATCAAAATTCATCATAGGTTCCACTAAAGAAGAGAGTAAACCACGGTACGTACCACATTGGTATCAGAGCTTGGGAATGGATCAAAGGGTTGAAACGATGGAGCTCTCTATTGAGAAGCTTACTACTAGCCAGCTGAACATTATTACAAGAATGGAGGAATTATTCGAAAAACTCAGTCTTCGAATAGATCAGATGACAGGAGGTACAGCTTCGCAAACCCCAGCTCATACTAATGGAGGCAGAGCTTGTGACAATGGTGGGTCACAAGCAACAACCGGTTTCTCAAACTCTTATGCCCCGCGATTTGTAAAACTTGATTTCCCACGATTTAATGGTGAGGAGGAACCAACAAGTTGGATATGCAGGGCCGAGCAATTTTTTCAATTTCAACAGACACCGGAAGTGGAACGAGTATCGTTAGCCTCATTCCACCTTGAGGGTGATGTCCAGTTGTGGTATCAATTGCTCAAGAAAGAGAAGGATGAAGTTACGTGGGATGAATTTAAAGATGGGCTACTCGCTAGGTTTGGACCTAGCCAATTCTACGATTTTTTTGGTGAACTCACTAAGTTACAACAGAAGGGATCTATCAAAGATTATCAATCCCAATTTGAAAAACTACTTGCAAAATCCGGTTATCTTTCTCAAGATCGACAAGTAAGTTGTTTTATTAGTGGGTTGTGTGACTCCATTAGAACTGAGGTGCAAGCTGCGAAACCTACATCCTTATCTGACGCAATAGGTTTGGCTCGCTTGTACGAATCGAAAGACCAAGCGCAAAAAGAAATAGCAGACAAGCCATCCACTCAACTAACGGTTCCAGTGAAACAGTTGACGTCTGCAGAAATGCAGGAACGGAGAAACCAAGGTCTTTGCTTTAATTGTGACGAAAGATTCCGGCCAGGTCATCGTTGTAAGCGGCTTTTTATGATCACACCATGCATGGAGGAGCATGACGGAGATGTGCAGATGGAACCTGATGAAAGTGGCGGTTGAATTTAGTTTCAAGTAGTTGACCCTTGAGGACAAGGGCCAATTTTAAGGAAGGGGGAATT